>VUJU01001576.1:3184-53455 GCA_009835225.1 Aphis craccivora | reverse complement strand
TAAGTAACAGAATTGATTTTTTTTTCATGTAGATATTTTTGTTTTAAATACGAATATTAGACCTTTTTAGCTTTTATACTCAATTGTAATTGATTGTTTTTTATTATGATTGGATGTGTTGATTTTTATACAATCATACATTATTCGTGAATTAGTAATGATGAATCGTGGTGGAAATAATAATAATGAAAAACTTAACATTCGTATTTGTACGGATAAATTGAAACCGACGTCAAGAATTCAATTAAAATTCAAAATAATATCAAATGGATAGCTTTTCTCATAGTAATAATTGGTTTACATTATTATTTTTTAAATGATTCATAAAGTTTCAACTAGAGGTGATATTTTCACGATTGGTTATTTTATTATACCGCACAGAGTTATAACACTGTATATTATACACTAGCAACAGTGATACACCAGAATGTAAAAACCAAACACAAATAATACGTTTTAGCACTTTTTACGGAAGTAAAATATAAATATACTTGTTTTCGGCTCGATAAAGTAAAATCGATAATATATTTACTGCATGCAGTATTGCAATTTAGCAACAATAACATTACCTTTAATATTATAGTGTAAAATATATCAATACATAATAAACAAACTTACTTAGCGATGTGATAAGTGTACATAATGTCAGGTATACATTTAGGTATAAGATCTTTAACTAATACTTATAGATTATTGTTGGAACCACTCGAGTTTCTAAAATTATATTGCAGTTATAGTGTAACATTTATTCCTGAATTTTGGCGTAACGGTTATAATCTTGGAAGTAACTAGCTTTAATAGTTATAGGGGCTAGAGTACCTACTACAATACGAAAGTTTAAAATAAGGGAGTGTGAAAATGTATAGAAAGATAATTTATATATATATATATATATTCACGTTTTTAATGGTTCTGATTTCAATATATATGTAGTTAACTTAATTTTGCTTTTTTACCATTTGATTTTCTAATTTTTTTAAATAATTTTCATGAATATTTAACATAATTCTATATAATATATTCTATTATATATTGACTATAATATTATCATTGCCAGAAATTATAAAACCAGTGAAAAAACCAGCTATAAGCGGAGGATTGATAAAAATAACTGGGTATCGTTATTGAACTGGAATTGTATAGATTTATCAAAATGATCGCAATTACAGTTTTATTTAAGACTTAAAGAAAGGGAAAATTATCTGTATTATCATCTTATTATCATGACACATCAAGTACTTTAGTTGATCGGTAAATGTCTATCAGCCAGTAGGTACAATGTTGTATACAATTTAACAGTATGATTTAAATGATTTAGTTTTTATGAAATATGCATCAACTACTTCATTTGATGTGGAAACGTCATTTTCTATGTAAAAAAATATATTATTACCTAATAGGATAAGTTTCAGCAAAAATAACTTGACCAAATATATTGTTATAAATTCGTTTTTTAATACATAATTTAATGTATAATTTAAAATTAGTTTTTTCAAAATTAAATACAATAAATGCTGGTTTTTTGCCTTTTCAGCTACTTAAAATACTTTTTTAAGGATTTATTTTGCTACAAAATCTGAACCTTGGTAATTAATAACTAATAATTATTTAATTACTATGCATCCTTAGTTACGTTAGATACAGTTCCAAATCATAATGAATATTTGTAACTCATACAAGTGATGAATTGATAAACAATAAAAATAAAATAATTATATTGTATTATTTATTATTATGAAGCGTATATTCTATCTAAATGAAACAGTGCATCAACGATGAGGTATAATTGTGTAAGTTTGGAAAATGAGTGGGTACCTACGCATATTATAACGTGCCACAGTGGCTGTGACGGTCGGTGGGGTAATCTCCGTGGACACCCCTCAAGTACATATAACGTACACAACTATATTATAACGTTGAAGGGGTTATGACGTCGGCGGTGGTGATGTTGTTGTTGTTGTTTCCGTCGTCGTCATTCACGGGGAAATCGATGTGACCTTGAAAAATAAATTCGATTCAAGGCGGATGGAATCCATTCGGGTATACAGTAATCGGTCAGATGTCTCCGTACTATAATATTTTAATATATATACGGCTGCCCCTCTAGTTCGTTAGCGTAATAACAGTAATACGGTATATTATTATATTCTATTTTCGCACGTTTATAATCGTTATTTTACCCGTCTTGTCACCCGTTGTCTGAGCAAAAATCACAATATAAATATAGGAGCGTCCCGCGGGCGTTGGCGCCAAAATGTGTCGGAGAAAAACCAATTTGATGTAGTAGACAGACGCCATCGTCCTAGTGAGTGACAAGTGACGATACAATAACAATACATAATATTATATTATTATGAATGTGTGTAGTTTATCGATGGTCTGCTAGTGGGTGTAGGGTGGCAAGTGGTGACTCAGTAGGACAGCGCTATATAGAACCGCACCACACATCACACAGTATACGTATCACACGAGAATACGAAAGGTTGGAATTATTGGACTCTAGACCCGAAGTCTGGGCTCGATGTGGTCCTATCAATACGCATTTTATTATCCATAAAAAATCCATTATCACATTAGAATCATTAGATTAATTATTACAAATATTCTTCTAAAATATTAACTAATTGTAAAAATGCAAGTTAGCAATGTTAGCATGAATGAATAATTCAAGTGTTCAATAACAAATTAAAACTTTCATATGATAGATAGTATAGATAGTATATTTACTATTAAAATAGTTGAAAGTTGAACATTTTTATTTGTTCATGATATGAATTTATTTTAACCGCAAATTGCTGCATGCCATAAGATTATATAATATATTATATAGTATTGTAGTATATTTATTTAAGACATCTACAAAAATGTGATTAAAAAAAAAAAAGGTTTTTGAAATATAGGTAAGTTATAAACTAATATTTTATAGAATTATAATTAAGAAACTCGTAAAAAACAGTTTTATGGGATTCCGATTAATCAAAATATAAATTTCATAAATTAATCAATAATTATCATTTTCTTATAATCTCTATTGGAAAAGATAATTATTACTTATACAATTTTACAGTAGATACAAATAAGTGTATTATTTTTTTTTTTTTGTACTGCGTACATTATAGAATAATAAAAATATATTAATTAAATAAAATAATTTAGAAAAAAAGGCACCAACAATGTGTAATGCGAAATACTCAACATGGCCAAATATTATGAAAGTCATTTAGTCATATTAACATTACATCATGTGCATTATTTATGCATACGTGAAAATCTCCAGAAATGGTGAACAGTATATAACACGTCCCAATATATCACTGGACGTTTTATGATATATATCGTGTTCTTATATGTACTCGTATATATGACAATGGGGGTTTATGGGCTTTTTTTGCTCTCTATATTTTGATTTGTGATCGCTGCCGTGATGTTAATATTATTATTATTATATATACTTCGCCGATAATATTAAAGATCTGTCGGCACATATCTCGAGTGCCGTTTACGCGTGTTGTAATATATGTGTTTACGTCGTACAAAAGGAGGGGCGAAAAGTGAAGAGAGAGAATTTAGCGTGAAAAGTTGAAGATTTATTCTCGCTATCGTAGGCGCATGGGAAAAACTCATGGAACGACGATAATAATGTTTAAAAAACCTGACCAGAAAGTTTTAAACTTATTTAAGATAAGTTCAGCTCAAAAATTTAAGTACAATTGTAAATTAAATTTGTTATTGCATCAATTATTATTATATTATTTTCTGTTTGGTACACCGTAAAGTAATAAATAATAATAAAGACGCAATAGTATATTAAATAAACCTTATTATAGTACAAATTTAAAGAAATAAAATTTAAGATGAGAAGTTTATATCTATTTAAAATAAGTGTTTATAAATATTAAATATTTTTTTTTTTTTTGAACATGTTTTGACATTTAATAAATATTTCCACCATTCACAAGGGTGGACATTTTCTGATTTTAAAAATAAACATTACATCCTAATCCCACCTTTGACAAAACTTATAGACTTCCCGAATCACATAATTATTATCTATTCTGTGTTATTATTACGTTCGAATACAGTAATAAATTATTGTTGACAATGTAAACAAAGCGGTTTATGGTTGTCTTTAAAATATTGCCATAACGATTCGAAAATTGCATTACGTGAAAACAGGTACATGAATAAGATATGAATATATGATGCTTTTTTAAGTCTTGAGTTTAAGGTCGTGGTCCGAAAATTTATATAAAAAATGTTGAAATGTGTTAAACGTTTAATCACAAGATACTGGTCATTTTGTGTTATGTCGTATCACTTGTATTTTTGTAATATTTATAATTTATATGTTTATGCATCGATTATTGTTAGATATTACCTATACTCGCTGTAATAATCTTATCGGCTAGGTATCTGGTTTGTACTTTCCCGTTCAGTCGGGAATATAATGTCATAAGAGTCCACCAGAGCTTGTGACTAATTAATATTATATAAGGATTTACAATAAAAGTTCATTTTATTTAATTTATCAACTCGTAATTAATACAGCCCATACCAATTCGAAACAAAATGTATCAACAAAATCATAGAACACATTACTGTTAATATCAAACATTATTATTATAATATTATACTTAAATGTACGTGTGTTCAAATCATTTTTAGTTTTTTGTTTCTTCATAATAATGTGTTTCCATTTAATACAAACATGTTATTATAACGTATTAACGTACACGAATAGTGAAATTTATCATAAAAATACATTTTACATGGTTATATATTTGCAATCGGTCAGTAGATTCGAACTTAGCGCGATTTGATTATTTGAAAAAATAACTATCTTCAGATACCAACACGTATAATAGTGATTGTATGACGCGCAACGCCATAATAAGAATAATTGGTTTTCGATCAACAACGCAACCCGCATAAAATAATAATATTTTCAACAGCGTCTTGTACTATCTGGGATTTGATAACGGATAACGTTTAATTTCCAAAGTCTATTTTGGACTAGCTCCCACTTCCGGCCATACAGGACTCGGTCTCTTATGTCTAGACGGCACTATATGACTATGTCGTTATTCCAGGAACGAATAAATATAAGATATTAGATTTAGATAGGTATAATAGAATATGACTAATATTATCAAGTCTTCCCCGATAGGCTTTATAGTATGTACGATACCGAAGTACGAAAAATATTAATACGACTATAATAGTTAGGTACTACCTTGGTAGATACCATAATAATATATGAATCGATCAGTTGTATAACTATATCATAAACTATAGCTATAATTCCGATGCTCGTATTTTATCATATTATTATTTATTACTAAACGGTATGAACGTTAAAAGTAACTTTAATCGAAGTAAGAAGTTTTAATTTGCATTTTTTGATAATTTTCATTTTTCAGATAATTTTAGGGTTTTAGGGCATCTAATAAAAAATACTGGTTTTTTTTTAAAAAAAATTGAATTGTAAAATTTTTACTTTTGGTGGTTCTATTGGATAGTCTCCCTTCTTACTATTCATATGATTGCTTATATTTTCTCATTATGCTATAGATACGAGCATAATTTCAGTTTTCTTTTAAAAACACAAAAATATTTACTTGAAAAATAGTTTTGTAATATGCTAAGTACAACAGTGGTTTATTACATTGAAAATGTTAAATAATAATAATAAGCCCAATAACACTCAGTACTCAGAGAAAAAGACCTCACGATCACACCTTCTGAAACGTCATCATTTATAACATAATTATAACTTATAATTATGTTAATAATAAATGTTACAATAGTCAAATTTTTTAAATTTAATAACGTTATTTAATAATAATTCATAATTGTATTATATTTTTATTACAATAATATTGTACCAATGTATCGTTCGCGCCGGATAAGCTGTGCCGCAATTTATTTGCATGGACGCATATGGCGTCGTGGTCGGAACAGGATTACGTGCTACGGTCCAGATTTTATTTTAATCGATATTTTTCTAGCAATAAAAATCGCTTTACGAGTTTTATCGTCGTGTTCATACTTCAAGATAATATTATATACATGTGTTCATAGAAAAGTAACTTGCCAATGCCCCACCCACTCGCGTGACAAATCGACTGCCACTTATAATTTTTATTTTACTAAGTCCCCCGCTTTTTAAGCCAGATTAGTTAAATAATTATAATTATTAATTACCCAACACGGAAACCACTTTTAGCTTCATCCTATCGTTTTTAAGCTAGTTGTCCCCTCTCTGTGAAAGCTATCTACGGTATAATATACCTAACTTATAAAGCGTACAAAAATATCTTTTCCAAAAATCTAATTAAACTTGATACGTTTGCATACTTTAGCTGCAGTTTACTGTTTAGCTGTTATGTAGTTGATTATACTAGAAAAGTGCAATTTCTTAAAACTATTTTTTCAGATTTATTTAAACGGGTACACGAATTAAAAAGGATTTCTTAAAAAACGAAAAAAAAAACTAGCAAAAGCTCTAAATAATATTACAATACTCTTTTGGAAAATTCTTATAACATGTTATCGAAAAATCATTTGTTCAGGATATCATCAAACAACGTTATTATTCAGAATTAAGCAACGAACAAAAAAATACACAAAAAACAATGAAAACGTAAACTCCTACGGGCCAAAATATTCAAAATGTCTGGGTCTACCACCACGACATCAACACGTTCACTGGGTTAATTATACAGAGATATTGGAAACATGGTACCGACGAACGATGGGCGGCAGAAACGTTCCCGCCGAAAATCCGACATTTCCCGCGTGCGCGACCACCAACGTGTACGCAGCAGCGCCGCCGCAGTCGCGGTGCGTAATCTCACCGGGAGAGTCGCGGCGTCACGGGCGGCAGACGGACCGCCACACTCACGGCGGTGTCGGTGGTGGTGGAGGCAGCGGCGGTCCTCCACTGGCTGTGGACGGGAGGGTAGAGCGGGCGGACGGTCGAGACGCAAAACGTTGCCGGCGCTCGCGCGCACGCACCGGGTGCGCGGCGCACTTATCCTCGTGTGGTGGTGGGAGTGATGCGGCGGCGGGCATTGTCAACAGACGGACCGGACGAGCAGTGGTAGTTCGAGGGGTATGCCGGCCGGCGTTTTCAGGCGGCGGCGGCGGTTGGGGGGCACGTCGCGGCCGTGCGAGTGCGCCCGCCCGTTTTCGAGCGTGTGTGTGCGTGTGACTGTACCGCCGACACCTCGCCCCGGCCCCATGTCAGTCCTTTTACGGAGACCGTTTCGTACGCACTTCCATTGCCCGCGCGCAACACACGCACCGCTCGTGTGTGCAAGCCCACCACTACCACCACAACCGCGGTAGTAGTTGTAGTAGTGACGAAGACCGCCGTCGCGTACAGTACTACAGTCTCATCCGCACCGGCGCCGGTAGTGAACGTGGTGCGCGTGTCTGTTTCCGTAATATCGTGGATGTAAGATTTCGTTGACATTTTTATATATAAATTTTTTTCGGTTTTCCGATTTCGGTCTATACACGAGATCGCGAGTGTTCCGTACGTTAAGACAAATATCATATCGTTTGTGCCTCGAATTTTTTTTTTTCATTTTCGACGGGACGTCCCAGTCGATTTTAAAATAGACAATCCGTCGTCATCGCGATTGATATTTCGATTTTCTCGTAACCGTCGGGAAACGCGGTAATTGCGTGGGAATTTCCCGGCTCTTTCCCCGACGGGATAACAGTTGTTACGTTTTAATATTAATTTTTGAATATCTCATCGTGTGTGCGTGCGCGTTGGCGACACGCCGAGTGACCGTGGAAAACGACCGGTGGGATTACGCGGACTAAAATCACGTTGCCGGGTAAGTCGTACAATATTTCTTAATAGTTATAAGACAGTAGACGGACGGTGAACGGCGTCAATCAACGGGCCCGCCAATTTAGTTTGGCGGTCCCGTTTCCCGCCAGCCGGCGGCAGTTGGCGCGACCAACGTGGCGCGCGCGTTGGGCGTATGCCGGCCGGCGTCGGCGACGCGCCGGCGCGCCGGTCGCCCTTCACTTTCGCGCGCGCCCGTTATCGAACCTTTTTTCCCCACACCGTTCCTCCAGATCGGCCGCCGGCGCGCCCGGGAAATCGTCACGTCGGTGTAAAACCGACCACGAAATTTGTATCGTATCTCCCTGTTATCCCCCATCGACAATCACCTCGGCCTCCCCAATAAATCGCGTTCCCCAGTAGGTACCTACCAACTTTCTATTTTTTTTTTCTCTTTTTTGACTTTGTCATGATCCCGCCGCCCCACATTCGCACTGAACGGCTTACTGACCTATGTTGTATCGTCACAGGTGCCGCCGAAATGGTGAACCCGAGCACGGAATCCATACTGAACCAGATGACCAACCTGGCCATGGACATCGCCCTAGACTATGTGTTGCCCGCGTCGCCAATGAGCGACGTGTGCAAGAGCGACTTGTTCGATTTCGAACGGGACGTGGTGGTCGCAGCCGTCAGCGGCGGAGCTTCCGCCGGTGGTCTGTTGAGCAGCTTGGTGGCCGGCACCGCGGGTACGGCCGGCGGCTGCTGCGGGCGGCCGCCTACCGACCTGTGCAAGAAGAACAGTTATATGGGCGCAGCGGGATGCGACTCGTGCGACGCGTGTCTGGCCAGGAACGCCGCGGCCATCGCAGCCGCTGACCTCTACTTACCGAGCACCTGCACCACCGGTGCCGTGTCGGCGTCACCGCCTTCGTCGAGCGCCTCGTCGACGACGTCGTCCGCATCGTCTACGCCGTCGCAACAGCAGACCGCCGAGACGACGATGGACATCAGTTGGTGTCAGTTCGACGGGTGCGAATTCGACACGGCCGACAACAGTTACCTGGACATTTGCGATTGGATATTCTACGCTGACCGGTACGCGCTGACCGACGAGAACCGCGAGAAGGTGCAAAAAGCTTTCCAGATGGTGCCTCCTGGCGAGGTGACCGGTTACGTCGCCGAACCCCCCAAGCACGTCAAGAGGAACAGCAACTCGATCGACAACGATCCAGCTGCGGTCGCGGTGGCTGCTGCTGCAGCGATGGTTGGCGGCGTGACCGTCAAATCCGAACCGGACGACGACTACTTGTGGACCAGCGATAACCACTTGCTACCCATCATACTCAAAGCGGAACCCAACGCCGACATATTACAGATCACCGAATTGGACCACAGTTACCTGCAGACGCCCACCAGCCACGGCGGCTGCGGCTCTACCAGTTCATCGACGGCCGTGTCGCCCGCCAAACACCATCCCAACCACTTGGTAGACATGCTGGGACTCGTCACTCCGCCACCTTCCCGTTCACAGTCTTCCGGTGAGTACGCTTGATTAATAATAACGGTACAACAGTGGTAATTTTGGTTTTTTGTGACGTGAAAGATTTTAATTTTAAATATTCTCCGTCGAGACGTCGTTGCGCAACATGCGTGCCGGTGATGGTGCGACGACTATTGCGCGCGCATCATCGGTCTTGGCGCGTAGGGGGGAAACGCGCGGGAAACGGTGGCCTAGTTCAAGGCCCGTCTCCGCTCGGCCCCGTTCGGCGGTTTCATTTAATTTCGTTTTTATTCCCCTCCTCGGCGGGTTCGTCCACTGCGAGTTCCGACGACGTCGACGAGATTACACCGTCGGTGGTGCTCGTCACAGTCGTCCGCTCGTTTGTATCAGTCGTAAATCCCGCATCGGGTGTTCTGCCACGAACAGTGTTTAAACGTTAATATCAATTATATTATCGTAACGATTCATTGGCAATCGTCAAATGTCCCGAGATAAAGGTGTATATTTTGGTCCCGGGCCTGCCCCAATCCGTTTCCGGACGTCCGCCCACAGAAAAAGAGATATTATTCGTCGTCGTCGTCGTCGTCGGACTTTTATCTCGTAATATTATATTGTCTTATCGTAATAATATTGTCCGGTCGGCGGCGGCGGCGGCGGTTATTTTCCCTCTCAAAATAACCCGCGACGTTAATAACGTTTTTATTTTTTTTTTATTTTACGCCGTCGTTCCCCTCCACGGTTTGTCTTCGCCGGGCGATGGTGGCGCACCGTTCAAACGCCGTCTGTGCCGCCACCCGTCTGCACGTCTTTTTCGTGTTTCGGTCGTGGTTGTTGTTGTTGACGATATCTGATCTGTTCCTCACGGGTTGTTCGGGGTGGTGGTGTAAACGACGATGTAGTGGTTTTTTTTTTCACTCCATATCTCATGGTTTATTCTGTGAATCGACTCGTCGGTCATATTATTATTGTTTATAAAAAAATGCGCGCGTGTAAACGATAATAAAGAAAAAAAATGGCAATAATAAACACAAATTAATTCTATTTTTGGACGTAAAAACTCGCAGTATCTTCTATCGGATAAAAAATTCCAACCACATCTCTTGCAGCTCATTATTTTTTTTTTTTTTATCAATAACCGTTAGATTTCTCCGTATTCACTCTCCCGCGACGCTGCCCGGGCCACCGCGTTGGTATGCGCGCGAATAATAACGTTTCACTTTTAACAAAATAATTCGTCTCCCGAAATAAGTAGTACATT
Organism: Aphis craccivora; assembly: GCA_009835225.1. Classification (NCBI taxonomy): domain Eukaryota; kingdom Metazoa; phylum Arthropoda; class Insecta; order Hemiptera; family Aphididae; genus Aphis; species Aphis craccivora. The sequence continues at coordinate 42,889 of VUJU01001576.1, read as the reverse complement.
ACACTACTATTACTTACGTATTTTTCGATTGCTAAATATATCCACCTGATAAAGTATTCGAAGTGCAGGTTTATGATTTTACAAATCTTTAATAAGTACATTATCGTTAATAATAAAATTATTTTTAATTAAATATTTGTTCAATTAAAATTAATGACTGCGAGTTAATACCACCAAGCCTTCATAAATGTAGAATATAAATACCGATAGCCGCTTAACAACTCATATTTCCAATATTACATATTGTATATTATTGAGAATTCAATAATAACAATTCCTATTTTTAATTGTATCTACACATTACATAAGAACCCCTAGGTATTTTAAATAGGTCAAAGTACATATCTTAAACTTCGAATCATTTTAAATTTATTTTTAAGATCTAATTTCTGTAAAAGTAATTCGTGATCCGAATTAATAAAATACAAGACAATAACTTCAACATGGATCGGATCTTGTCCATGCGAGAATTGGTTTTTTGAAAACTTTAATAATAATACATAATTGTATCCGAATCCGATAACGGTTGCTGCTGCAGTTATTTTACAAGAAAGTAAGAGTGTTCTAGTTTTCAACGGCATTCCAGTGCGAGGGGTAAAGTGATAAATGTAAATATTCCGACGACCACCACGACAACTTAAATTCGTACGATTATTAGTAGTGACGGAATTGTAGCGGTTTTTTTCCTGGTCGGAAGATAAATATTTATATCCCTCCGCCCCCGTGCGTGAAAACGGTGGGAAAACATAATAAATAATAAACCTATAATAGATGAATGTTGTCATCACCGACGGGCGGCGATGGCGTACTCACGCGCGCGTATCGATAACATGTCTAAAAATACTATTACTACAAAACGGCGTCGGTGGGGGTGAGTGAAGAGGGGTTTGATATGGCGCGGAAGGGTATGTCCAGGAGAGGAGGCGTAAAGTATTTCGGTTTTACGGGCGATCGATATACGGGCGACGGCGGTCGTGGACTTGCCCTTGAACCCTAACCGGGGCCCCTCGCGGCGTGGCGAGTCGCGACGTGTCGCGTGCGCGCGCATCGCGGCGGCACCGGCACCGGCGTTGCTGTTTTTCCCGGCAAGAGATTTTCCGCGCGCGCGAAAAACGCCGCCGCCGTCGCGCTCCGAGTACACCGCCACGGTATTAACGCACCGACGACGTCGTCCTACACGCCATTGAGGGCAGCCGCGCACGTTGGCGGGAATTGTCGGCGGCGGCGGCAGTCTTGACTTACACGTACACAAGCGCGCGACCCTGACGTCACGGCCGCCGCCCGATCGATCGACGCGCTCTCGGCGACGGTGTCGTCGACCCGCCCTTGAACGACGCCGCGCTTTTTCCCGCGCCTTCTTACTCCGGCGGCAGAGGGAACCGTAAATTTTTTTTTTTTTTATAATTATTTACACCGTTGCGTTATTCGATTTATCGTCGTTGACATGGTAAAGCACCTATATGCTAAAATCCGTTTTTTTGGGGAATTAAAACAAAAACAAACAATGATCATACATAGAAAATTGTCGATATAAAAATAATAATAAAATATACTATATAGTAACAAATTTTAATGCTATATCAAGTCTTATTTTGAAAGAATTGGAAGCATGTATTATAGGATGTTTTATTTAGGTACCTATTATTTTTCATTAATTCGTAGATGGCGATACCATAAAATTAATAGAATATGCTATCGAATAATAGTATTAAAAGTAATTATAACAAGTTTAGTGCTACATTTACAATTTTTTACATAGAAATTCCCTTTATTATTATTTTTCTGACTAAAGCAATACCAAAATTGTAAATTCGGCACATAGAACGGTTTTTCATGTCGACGACCTTAGCTTTTTTTTCTACTATTTTTACATTTGAAATATTTCGTTGTATACTTTGAATATTATTAACGTGCGTTGGGTATTTTTGTTTCCGGTTTTTTTCACAGAAGAAGAAGAGATCGACGTTGTCAATGACAGTTGGGACACACCGGACACGCCGCGCAAAGGCGCCACCATGGCGGACATAATGAAACGCGGCATCGTCAAGAAGCGCGAACCACCCGTAACCAAGTGGAAGAATACGGTCAAACGGAAGCACAAGACCGCCGGACAGTCGGCCACCGCTGCCGCCGTGGCAGCAGCTTACCCGATGCCTCCGCCTCCGCCCAAGAAGTTGTGCGGCGGACTGTCACTATTGGACCGATACAAAAAGGACAACAACTGGAAGGGCGCGGCCCACATCAAGGAGGAACCCGTCATCAAGGAAGAACCCGTCATCAAGGAGGAACCCTTGGATGACGCCGGTTCTTCGGCCGGCGATGACCGCAGCGACGACGACGAGTACGACAACCGACAGCGACACCGGAGAAAACAGCGTCAACAGCAGAAACATCAACAACAAAACGTGCTGGCGACGACCATCAAGTCGGAACCGCTGGACGAAGACGAAGACCGCAGGGTCGACGACGACGACGAAGACGACGATTACGACATGGACGCGGACTTCGAGTCGCTAATGAAGAACGAACCGGACGACATATTCGACGACGAATACGACGACTACGACGACGACCACGACATGGATTGGGATAAAGTGTTGCGCGGCGCGTCCGCTTCGAGCGGCGGCCGCGGCAGCAAGTCGTCCGGCGGATCGTCGTCGTGCAGCTCGTCGTCCACGACCACGGGCGGCGGCCGCAAAAAGAAGAAGAAGAAGAAAAAGAAAACGTCCGCGTCTTCCGGCTCGACAAAATCGTCGGCCAAGCTACACCACCAGCAGCAACAGTCCGGCGGCGCCGGCAAGAAGATCAAGTACGAAAACGTGAGCGGAGGTTACAGCTACAAGACCAAGCTCATGGATCCCGTCAAGCGGGCGCTGCACAACGACCTGGAGAAATCGCGACGCGTAGAGACCAGCATGCTGTTCATGAACCTCAGCATGCAAGTGTCGTTCCTGGACGACAACCGCAAGATACCGTCCAAGCTGAGCATACTGCGGGGCGCCAAGCGAGAGTGTGACCTCATGATGCTCGACGAACGGCGGCTACTGTCCGAGAAGCACGTCATGCAACAGAAGCAGCGCATGCTCCGCGAGCGACTATTCGAGCTCCGGCGCGAGCACTACCACCGGCGGTACGGAAAACAGAAACAAACATCATCCCACCATTCACACAACCAACAACATCAGCAGCAGCAATAGTCATCGCGGTGAGGACGAATCTTATAAAATAATATTGTCATTTTTATAACATTATCATCCCCCCCCCGCACACCACACAGACAGACATACATACACGCTAGCGCGACGTACTCGTTCGTCCCGGGCGTCCTTTAATATTATTACGTATTTTTTTCTTTTTTTTTTTTTAATTTCGAAGAACAGTTGCTCAAATATATTTTTAAATATATATTAATTTATTATTATTTTTATCAATAATTATTATCGATACGTATTATATATGTATGTAGAGGTTGATAAGTAGTTAGGCGTGTGCGTATGCTGTGCCTGTGTGTATCGGTGTTGAAATATTATGTTTATGTACATATAGTTAGGATATGTTATACGCGTATTATTATTATATTATGATAATTCGCCCGAGACGAGCGAGTGTCCGTGTTTGTTATTGAGGTTTTTCTATTTATTATTTTCTGTTTTTTTTTTTTCGATGCCCGAAGTACGTTTTTTTCGTTTCAAATCATGGAAATCAGCAAACATGATATTTTATTTTTTTACCATTGGTGAACTACCGAGTTAAAGTCCGAAGCAGGCCTTATAATGAACTCTTGTTTATATATTTTTTAAAAATTGCGTCTGAAATATATAATATTTTGACACTATTTTATTTAAGATTTCTACTAACGCCTTTTCCCTCTCTCCCATGGCACTGCTGTGTGTAGTGATAGACATTCTTGTAAATATGAATAATCAACATTTAATTTACTATATATATATATATCAATAAATATATAAATTTTATTATAATAATCGTGTAACACTTAGGATATTTGGTTTTTTTTCAAACGTATAAGCCTATACTGAATATATTTTAAAATATTTTATTATTTAAAATCGTGAAATACAAGTAAACAGCGTTTAAACGATATGACATGTTCCTATTGTACAGTTTTTTTTTTAATATGTATAAATATATATATAAATGTCTAATGGAAACTTTTAGTTGTATAATATTTTTAACGTTATCCATAAACGTAGACGATAAAATAAATAATTTGAAGTATGAATTTATTGTTAAGTCTACGAGGATATTATTACATGATGCTTCCCCTCCCCACACGTTTTTTAATGCACAGTACAAAATAGATTAAGTAAGATCTTAAAATGTTATAGTTTGTAGTATTGATAATTATTTTTTCTGATGTAGGTATACTATACTTGTTAGTTTTTTTTTTTGTTACGTTTTACCTGATTTCGTTGCATTTCCAAGTTGTGTTTGCGCATTTTTCCTTTATTATTATTATTATTATTATTTTTATTATTATTATTATTATTTCATTTTTAAACATTTCTTTTTTTTTTGTTCACTAGACGGCACCTAATTTAAATGCACTTGTAAAAATTAAATAAAATGTACGTAAAACAATATTATTATTATTATTATTATTATTATTATTATTATTACTATGATTATTATTATTATTATTATTATTATTATTTTTATTATTATTATTACAATTATTATTATATTATAAAAGAAAGTAATTTATAAAAAGCGCTTATTTGTACATACAGATTAATTAAACAAGGAATCCCCATAAACAAATAAATAAAAATGGTAAAAAGCTTTCATATTTTTAGATATAAATATTAAATACTATGTATGTCTTAAGTATACACTATACATACATACATATTGAAATAATTGTTTATGCAATTATTTATTATTAATTATACCAGTGGAAGTAACAGGAGTGTTCATTAATATTAGGTTTTTGTTAAAGAAAAAAAAATATTAAGTAAATAAGTCATAGACATTTTTTAACAAATTTTCTCCTACGATACAATATTGTGATAAGTGCTGTTTTTTTATAAATCGTTAAGACTTTGTTTTAGTTATTAGGCCACAAAAAAGAATATGTTTGTTTTTTCTCCAAAACAACACGTTTCTGCCGTAAAATAAACGTCCCTAAATTTTTTAAAAAACTTTCGTTTTTGGATTTTTTTTTAACTCTAGTCTCGAGTGCCATCCTCGTTCATAATATTTATAAACCCTTCCCTCTTTTCATATATTACACGCGCGAAAGAGAGATATATTTTTTAAACGCTAACTCTTTATTGGTCGCACATATATTAATTATAATATAATATACGATGATATATAATATAAAATATAAATAAATGTATGTGTGTATATATTAACTACGGAGAAAAAAGTAAATTTAGTGAGACTAATTTTGTATTAGATATTATTATTTTTAATAATTAAGGCTGAACGTGATTGTTAACCAAGTGCTGCAAACATTTTATTGGAAAATTAATGATTATATTAAAAAAATAAATAAATAAAAAAATAATAAAAAAAATAAATTTTCATCTTAATTCTAAGCCATAAATTTACCCTATTTATCGAAACCTAAGTTATACACATATATAATATATTTTTATGTACAGTCTGTGGCATTAGCCTAGAAAGTTGTTAGACTTGCTTTTATCTGTTATGATTTAAGTTTGTTTTTTTTTTTACTCGTAATCGAGTGTCGACTTCTTTTTATGATTAATTTATTTATAACTTCGAGTTAATTAAGTAAAACCCATATGTACCTCTATCGTTTTTACACAACAATACAAAAATTAGTGTATAATTACCTAATTTTTTAAATTATGTAATATTTTAAAGAAACGATATTAATTGATATTTTAGAGTCTATGTTTTGTATTTTATTCATACTTATATTAGATAAAAAAAGGAAAAATGAAAAAAAAATCTTTTGGCAAAATTGTTTTGTTATATTGGAAAAAATTGTAATTTGGAATGGAAAAAAAATGGCGTGTAGAAAAAAAATATTGTATTTTTTATTTTAATATCATTCTCATAATCTTATTCACATTTCCTCTATTCTTTTTCCCACACCCATATAAAGGTAAGTCAACTACAGTTTTCCATTAAATCAACCGATCGGAAAGTTAATAAGATGTGTTGTGTTATATATAAACGAGCATTTGTAAGAATATATGACCCAACTGTTCAGAATCGAATTTGCAGTCGTTCTTTAAGAGGTAAGTATAATTATTAATTACAAAGGTTCAACAATTTCTAGTATAATGAATAATATACGTATATGAGTGTATAACTCTACATGGGATAAACCTTTAAGAAAATTGACTCGAGAGGACTGGGAGTCTACATCGTGCTCTGCGAAAATGCTATACATACTACATATTATTTTTATTCTGTTAACAAAAATTATAATTTGTAATCACAAGTAAAAATGTTGAATAAAACAGTTAACCGCTCTGTTGTATAATTTAAATGTAGTGTAATTCGTCATTAAGTACATACATCACTGTAGTTAATATATTCTGTAGCTCTATTATCAATGACCAAATGATTAATATGGTAAAAAAATTATTTTAAACGGAAATGATCTGAATTTTTGGTAATTTATAATAATTATAGTTGCGAACTAATTATTTTAATAATTAATAATAATAAATAAATAATAATATTATCATCTTAACAAGTGCACATAAGTACTTAAACACACCATTTCAATTCATTCACAGCTAATATATTTTATTATGTATATACGAGACAAATGTTTACGTCTATCGTGTTTCGTAAACCGAACATTTGCCATCAACACCCCTAATTGGGAAAAATCAATTAAAATAGGTATGTCAAAAAAAATAGGTTTACAAGTTGTGAATAGAACAAATATCTTCAACAAAGATGCGGCATACAGATGGTACCTACTACCTATCTATCTTATCTATTCGTTGGAAGAGTTGAAAAAAGCACTACCATATGTCGATCGCAAGATACTTACATGTACCTAAACATACGTACGTGTAGATATACCTATGTACGGCGGCGGTACGACCGGATTTCGTGGAACGCGCCCGGCGACCAGGTTCAAGGTTGTGTCGCGTGTTAGCAGTAGTCGATGCTGATGCTGGAGTGGTGGAGGTAAGCGTCGCGTACAGTCGGTTGCCGTCGCTCGCGCACGACGGCAAAAGAATTCCGAACTGGCCGCGACGCGGCGATACTCCGCTGGGCTAGCGCCAAACGCGTAAAGTTGAAATACGACACCGACCGAAAGTCGCTACACTACTCATTTTTCCAGCGCGCACGCGCTCTCCAACACCGGTTTGCATTGCGATCACCTCTCTTTCGACACAGACGTTTGTCCGTTTCCCCACTTCCGGGCTTAGCAATTTATTTATTTTCAACATTTTTTTTCACTACGTCCGAGTTTTATTTTCGGATGAAGAAAGTAGATATTGCTTTGTTCTTACACAGGGTACACCGCCACCGCTCATTTAACGTCAAAAAAAAAAATACTTCCAAGTCTTGACAGACAGCATATCACCTTGTAGATATTATAATAAGTATAATAAATCAGGATTAAGATTTAAATACTCAAAAGCTTTAAAAAAATAATCAAAAGTACCTAATTTTTATACTTAATAATTCCCTAAAAAAGTGACTTAAATTTTGTAATATTTATAAGCCCGCAAATAGGAAAACGAACTATTGAAATTACAGCATTTTTGACACTTCTTTAATCTTAACTAAACTTACTAGAGGACAATATAATTAAACAAAAATAAAATACCAAATTACGGTACATCAATAAATAACAATAAATAGTATGCTGGAAACAAATGAGGTTGCAATGTATTTTCTAATAGGCTAATATTATTTGTATGAGTCCCGGCATATACACCACATCCGATTATTGGTGGAGGTATAGACTATAGATGATAAAGATAGCATTCATAAATAGAATATCTCACCATTTGTACTGATGAAAACTACTAAAAACTATTAAGCAAATATTGTGAAAAAAATATATTTCTTGACGTAATATAAACAATTTTCACGCTAGAAGCTTGAACTTTGCACCCAAAATTAATAAAATAACATAAAATGCTAAAATTTGCTCTAAAAATAGAAAACATCGAAAAAATTTGACTGAAGCTTTTGTAACAATGTATAAAATTATAAAATGTATAAACTTGAATACATTTTCCTAAAGCACCCAAAAAACAATGCATTATATAGCTTATTATATAATAATGCACTTATCACGAAAGTCCTAGCACTAAATCTATAATATAATATAAGAAATGGTGCGAATATTCAAAACATCATTCGCAATGTTTTGTTATAAATTTTATATTATTTTATTTTATGAAAGACGTCTTTATATTCGTTTTTCCAATGTAGGAACAATATTATTCAGGTAATAATGATTACATATACGCATCGAACTTGCGATGTTTGTAACTGCTCGATTGAAAACGATAAAGTTTCCGAGAAATGAACGACCGTTTTACGACTTTTGTCTAGGGTTTGGTGGGGATGTATAATACAATTATGAAACTTTTTTCATATATAATGGTGTCTCGGCGACAGTTGTTCGTCGCCATCACAGACATCAGCAAACGGGTAACCGCAAGTATCTAATCGCAATCACACGAAAACACTTGTGAAAAGTTTATTTAAAAAATTACATATTACATGTTAGATATTTCATATATAATTTTTGTACGGAAATTCCCCACATTGCTTTTAGGTAGGAATGGACAACTCAAAGTTACTAAAATACCAAATTTTAAAACTTAAAAATCTAACTATAACCAGAAAGTATATACAGAAAGCATAAAAAAAAAAAAATGCAATAATAGTTAAAATATAAAATTTTCTTTTACTTATTATATTTATAATATCTTATAATGTTTAAACAAACATATTAAAATAAAATACAGATAAACGCTATAATATTGTATCAAGTAATTTGAAAGTATAATATGAGCCAGATAAAAAAGATACCTATACGCTAATTGCTTGCAGTTGCCCATACCTGATATAAAGGAATAACAAGACTTCATATTATATAGATTCTCGAAATGGTTTTCTCGGGCATCGTCGTTATCGATCAAATGTAAAACTACAGTAGAAAATTCTTACCGCTAGTGAACTGTCAATCGAATCTTAGTACTTGGAAATATAGTTATAATTAAACTTAAAAATGTTAAAAATCGGAATATTATTAAATGTGTGATATAATGATGAAGAGTAAATAAAATTAGTAAATTACTTTGTATAAATTTATATTTTAAACTCATATTTGTTGCTTATAAAGTAAAGCTTTCAACTTTTAGAAAATATACTGTACGAGGTACTACGTTGGTACTTGGTTGTCTATACATTCCAGGTAGATAGGCAAAAAATACAGTGAAAGTGTTTGTGCGTGAATATTCATTTGGCGGCAGCAGCCCATATAGATTATAGACGACTGCTATATACATATTATTTTATACTGGTTCGTAGCTATTATATTTATATACATATATACATGTATAATGTATATAGTAATAATAATAAAAGAGACAAGCCTATACTCGTATAGCTTGTTTGTGCCGCCACTGATTGGTTGTACCACCAAAAACTACCGCCGCGAGCGTTATTTTACCTATATTTTTATTATATGTATATATACATTTTTATACACATACTCACCGGTGGTGAGCGGACGACGTTGTGAAATCGCCCTCAGTGTGTGTGTGTATAGTCGATTTTTGATTTTTTTTTTCTGAAAGTAGTCGCGTGTAAATATGCGGCGGCGCGCGCTCCGGTCAACTAGTTTTATTATATATATATATCTACAGAATGTTTCAATGAACATGTTCAACCCCTTTATGTAGTTATTCAAAATCCGATACTTGGAATTTTAAAATAATCTATAGTAAAAATCATATTTTCAAATTTTTTGAGTTGTGGAATTATAAACTTCTGTTTCAAATGACAACCCTTATTACTGCTGGGAATTATTTAGCGGATATTTTTTTCTAATAATTTTGAATCGAAATTAAAATTTGAACAAGTTGTTTTGAGTTATTTTAATTTTCATTCTAGAATAATAGGTTAGGTCATGATGGTTCGAAAATATAGAAATAATTGCGATTTGAAAGTCTTAATGATTGGTATTTATCTATTAATGTATATAATTTTTCAAAAATATTTAAGTACTTAAAATAAATACTATATGAAATATTAAATTAAGTATTGTTTGGTTTTTCTAATTAGGCATTCTAAAAATGAGAAAAAAACCAATAGGATTTTGGAGTTTTCATTATAGCAGTTTAAGCTTTTTTAATGCAGTTTAGTTTAGATCTACAATATTAGAACTAGGATAATATTATAATGGATAGTTGTTGGGTGAGTATATCATCAGTTTTTATGAAGCTAAATATAATATATATTAAACAACAATTGAATGTGTTAATAATTGGTGTAATTTCTTTAGTTGTGCATGTTATTGTGGGATGCACTTTACAAACTGATTAAAACGAACAAAAAAAAAAAAAGGGGGACAGTTGAAAATTATCAGTTGATATGTATTTGTATATATAAGTGTGTCTTAAAACTTTATTGTTAGTAATATGATTTTACTAGATTTTACAAAAAATTAAAAAATACCGCTTATAACCTTTTTGTTAGTCGCCGCCTTCGCCGTTGCACCGTAGCGTGTAAAACGGCGGTGTATTATTCACGTAGGAGGTAAATAGGAGGCAGTAGTGGCCAATTAGTAGACGAATAATAATATGAAAACAGTGGAGCTGCCGAACCGTATCAATCGCATCATTAAAATATTAAATAGCCCCTCTGTTGTGTGGGGCGTACTGCAAATGTTTATAAAATATATATTATAATTATAAATGTTATGCGTGTGTGTGCCCGTGCGCAACATGATTGGCGGGCATATAATATTATATTATCTTCTTAGTTCTTATTTTATTTAATACTCATCTAATTATATCATTTATATTACCTATACCTAAATAATATAATTTTCCAATTCGGAAAATTATTGTAAATAATAAATAATAATCATAAATCATAATCAATAATATCGGGGCAATTTCGTCGCTTTAAAAATATGAACCCTAACTATTTCGTCGTAATTTCAAAGTTAACCGGTTAAGATTTGTATTATATATATTAAACATCATTATATATGCATAATGCATGGTAGTCAAACTAGTCAATACCTATTACTTCATTAGGTTTTTTAACATTAACTATGTATGGATCGTGTCCATATTATCCCTTTCTGCAGAGACCAAATATACATTTAAAAATCCGACGTATCAGTGATCGTATATAACGCTATGCACGTTACACTTTAATAATATAGGTGTAAACGTGTATTGTACAACCATGTATACCGCGCATATAGCTATATGTATGATGTGTATACTATATAGTAGTGAATACACGTATTCATTCATTTCTTTTATGGCGTTATTTGCGGTCTGTATTCCAACTATATATCGTGAGATTATTTCTAATTATAATATGGGTTAATAATATTAGTTTATATTATACGTCCATTGTGTATGTTTATATACGATTGGATAGGTTGCAAATAAAAATAGCGTATAAGTTGTGGTTTTAACATGAGCCTTGTTAGAATGTTTTTCAAACTTAATAATTGAAATTTGATTTTGTAAATTAGTTAAACGTTTAAAATGTTACACCGGTGTCTCGGCCGTGTGGCATTCCTATCCGGTCCAGGATTTTTTAATTTGTTATCTGGTACGAATTTATATTATAACTTATAAGATACGAGATAGAAATTCGTTTTGTAAACGTCCGAGCAACTCTTCCTCGTTTCCCCCCTGGGAAATACTCGATTGGACTTGTTGAATACATGAATATTTGAATATCCGTCGCCCGCTGCGTTGCTCCCTCGAGTGGTGCACTACAATGCGGTAAATTTATCTAATCCTGGACCACAATAAAAATCACTCAGCAGTTAGCAGTGAACAGATCTGTAGATTTTTTATACATATTCAGATATTCCTATATGTATAAATTTTATTTATGCGGGCAATTAATATTTGCAACGCTGCTTATATTATATTATGCACACATGCATTGTGTTGTGATAACTCTCGATTTCGTTTATTTTACTGTATTTGGTTTCCCAACACCCAAAGTGCCAAGTGTTAGTGGGAACTCAAGAGCGGAGTGTGTTGTTCGGATTTTTTTCTTTTCAACGACCACTATACACCACTATGCAGTAGTACTTTTCCAGACCTTTTTAATCGGTGTTGGACACAATGGCAGTCGTCAAGGGTCGTTTGCATTATTTAAGCGTTATTGACTTAACCCATAAACAACAATTAAACAAGTGGGTCGCTGCAGGGAGTATAATGATGATGACAATATATTCAGCAGCGCGTTAGCTTTCAAAACACATATGACTGGGCGCGAACTATGAAAGGGGTGACAGCTAGCTAGCGTGGCATTTTTAAAATCTAGGTTTCGACATAGGACTGCGGGATTTGTGTATAGATTTAAAATAATAATGAAAAAATAGTAGATACCTACCCATAAAATAAAAGCTAAAAGTCAAAAGATCGACTTCGATGAAAATTTAATCAAAATTCTCACAACAAGTGTTATATAATTTTATAAGTGTGTTATTATCAAAAAAAAAAAAAACTGTTATAGTTAAATATAAGTAATAAGTATATTATTAAATTGTAAATTCGACTAAGAAATCACAGCATTCGATGAAAGATCGGTAAAAAAATTGAAAACTGTTAAAATCATAAATTATATTACCTATATTTGGTTTCGTGCAACCTGTGGACAATAATGTGACGACGCGCTTTTATAATAAATACACGGCGTGACCGGCACACGACTGCGAGTTTGACTTTGAGTATTTTGTGCTTATGTTTTGAAACAATTCCAATTTACGCGATCGATTTCGATTAACGATTGCCGCCGCCGGGTAAAAACGAGTTAATAATAATATAATATAGATATTATTTAATCGAACGCAGCATGGCGCGGACACTTGTAGAGTAAGTCTTCTGACTATAATAATAATAATAATATTATCACAATCGTTAATATTCGAATTCATATAATATAATATTCGAGATGGTGGGAACACAAATTATGTTATAAATCGATCAACACAATATGCATACTGTGAGTTACAGATCAATGTCATACTACAGAAAATCGATCGCATGCAGCGTTACTCATAATCGTAGACTGGATTATATTTATTTTTTTAGGAAGTTAATGGGTCCTACAGAATGAATTCCTTTGTAATAGTATGTTATAGTTAGAATACGTTTTTTCGTTTGGCAAAAGTCGCGCTATAGTTTATTTATTAATACTACCTACTATATAAAACTACCATACACAATAATAGGTAATGCACTCGGCACGGGTTTGTTTTCTTTTTTCGATACTTATCTGCCTTGTACAGTGTTCGATTAAGACAAAATTAGGTGTAATAATCACGAACACGCTTTACTAAGCGGTGTACTACACGTCTACCCCTACTCGAGAGAAAATATTAACACAAACAATAACACACTGAGTGAGTGGACAAGACGAATGTTACGTGAACTATTGACGTGAGGAAAGCCGAAAAACTCATCTGTGTATGGTGGACATATCACATGACACATTTAGCGTGTGTGCAAAACGTTAAAATGACTAGACTTTCACATTAATTGTTGTTATATTGTGATAATATCTATACATTATAAATGAATACGTGTATTATATTATCATATCACATGTAACGACGATATGAATAACTTATGGAATAGGGCTTTAGTTATCGGCGAATATTGATGATGTCTATGATGGTGATTATGACGCAGTTTCGTCCGAGTCAAGGATGTTTGAATAACATTCTCGCATACACATAGATAATTTAATCTAATTTTTTGTGTCTTCCGTTTACGTCGAAATTCATTGCACGTACGTTTTTCTTTTTATCGATTGACGGCGAGACATTTAGAGATATGTAGACATTTTTATTACCGTTCTTCTTTTCGTCGCGTGATTAAGTATCAAATTGCTTATAACAATGTTATTAATTATTGTAAATCAACATATTATTATACACGTTTTCGAAAAGTAGGATGGTACCTACTACAGCAAGAGGAGGTATCCGCGGCTATAGTAATGGTATACACGAATACTAACTATAAATTTATTATTATTTATTATAAATAGTACGCACTACGCATGTTGATTTTTCGTTTGCAAATGCTAAAGGCGGGAATAAAATGATAAAAAAAAACATCGTATAATCCGAAGTATATAATACTATAATCGCATCAACATGTGGGAAGTATTAATTGTTTCAAGAGTATATTTTTATATTTCTGTTTTTTGAGTATTTTGTTGTAAACATATTTTTGACAGAAACGGTTTAATTTCGTAAACAGCAATAATTAAATAACCATATTCCCTCACCGTTGGCAAGATACTAACCTCCGTTCAGCTTGGATAAAAAAATTTACACGCACGAACATTTACGTTGTCATCGCAATAATAACGGCGATGAAAAGCTAATAATATCGTCATGTCGTCTTTTTCGTTTTATTGGCGATAAATTAAAATAAAAAAAAAATTCATAATATCTATTATTAAAACGTTCCACTGGTAACAAAAGTTTTCGATTTGTACATCATGATGTATCAGACGAGTTTTTGAATTTTTTTTTGCCGTTGAAAACAAACAAAAATCTAAAAGTTTTCCGTGATATATACTGACTAACGTTTACAAACAGTTATATTTTTTTAATTTATTTACAGTTAACGATGGATGATAACAGTGCATAATGTATTAACGTGAAAACCGTTATTGACAAACAACGGATCGCAGCCGCGGTGAACAGGGAAGGACTTTCTGGTTGATTGATTTTCCATCTCATGAAAACCGTCGCAGACGAAAAATAAACACAAACAAAAGCGTTGAAAACTATCTTGTACACAGAGACATCGTTCTATTCTCCGTTGAACTTTTTGTTCTACCCATGTTTATATACAATATTTATTAGGTACGTCTATACTGTCTATAGCATTTTATCGCCGTCTAGAGTAGGGTTCAATCAAACGAATTATATTGTTACAGTAAAACCTACCTATATGTTTTAATATTTAATGACACTTAATCATGGAATAGGTATATATCACACACGCAAAGTAAAATTAAATAATAAAAATAAAAAGTAATATTATTGCTGTATAAAATATGAGGCATACGCACGAAGTTGTCAGGGTAGGCCGTTGAATGCTCTTCACATTTTGGCAGTAACATATAGTTACATGGGTAATAGATATATAATAATAATAATAATAATAATAATAATATAGTAATATAGGCGTATTGTATTGTAATATCAAATTAAAGCGTTTTACACTATACCATAATGTGTAATATTTTATGTACTAACTGTTTACGTTTGATTTGGAAATAATTTAGGTACCAACTAACAGGTATAAATTTATAAATTAAAATATATTTTATTCAAAAATAGACTTTTTATATGACTAGAATATAAGTATGAATGGTGACTAATTGTTACTTGTAGGATCATAATTCATAATTTTCGTCATTTTTAAGTAGTATTAAAAATTAATTTATAATGTTAAATATTGCAATGATTAAATTACAGTAAAACCTTATAAATCTGGACTAATTGGGGCTCTTGGTTATCCGAATTAATGAAAGTCCGGTCTAAACAAAATAACCAAAAATCATAAATTATAAATTTAAAAAAATTTTACTATATTATATATTATACTTAGTATAATTCGTATATCTAATAATATTAAACTTAAAAAATAGTACATAATTCTATATTATATTCATTAAACATACATACATATAGTATTAAGGTACACCTTCTAGCACCTTTCTAGCATAAACTAGTGTAATTTATGTATTATAAACGGCTGTCCGAATTAAGGAAAGTCCGGATAAATGAGGTTTTATTGTAGGTATATTGTGATTATCATCATTGTCAATCGTTAAAATGATTAGTAAATTTGATAGAACTACGAATAGGTATAGTAATTAAAAAAATATTACTACTACGGTTCCTCATTAATATTTGTTAGAATGTAACTTAATTTGAATACTTATTTTATATATGACTGTCCTTCCGATAATATCTGTGCAGTGTGCATACTAAGTCTTATGTCATGTAGGTAATGTACAGTTGTACGTATAGGTACTGTACGCAACGCGCAGAAAGCGAAAGACCGTGTATTCAACATGGCTAATATGATATATTATAAAGAATCACTCACTGTTAATAACCTTATTTTCTCTGATTAATATCTTTCAAGTATGTTTTTGATAAATAATTGGTGTATTAGTGAGCCAAATATAATATTATAATCTATAATACTTGTTTAGTTTACTTCAATTGAAAATAAAAATTATTTTAATACTCGTAAATCAGAGCTCTGAGATTTATTTGAATTATTAATTTTTTATTAAGCCATTAAAATTTTAATACTTAAAACATAATTGTATGAATTTCAAATGATTTCAAATTAATTTATATTTTAAATTAAGTTATTTTTGGTCAGCTATAATTGTGGTTGATATGAACGAGAACAAACACATGCTGCAATGAGATACTACAGTTATCTCGTGTAGGTTATATACAATAAACATACATAAAAATAAAACATAATATTATACATGGATTGTTGCGAATTTGGCATATTAAATGAAGTTACTATACAATTTACGGAACAATTCGAAAAATGTATACAAAAAGAAAATATGTTGAACTGTAAGGAATAATGTTTTCCTCGAGTTAACTATACGCGTATATTTATGTTTTTAAAGATATTATAACAATAATAATCATAATAATCACTTGATGATTGATGATGTAAGTACTAAATATTTGTATCATTTACAGAATTTTATTTGTATAATATATAAAACAGTAAGCTGATTGACTGATCTATCAACGCACAATTCCTACCATTGGACATTTGGACGGATCGCGCTGAGATTTGGCATACAGATAGATATATTATGACGTAGGCGCATCCGCTAAGAAAGGATTAAGTACCTATAGGCTATTTTTCTACTTATATTATAGATATTACTTATCTTCAGATATTTCATCTTAAAAAAGATATTGCTTTTAAAATGTTTTTAAGTATAACTGTTATTTAGTTTTATAAATTTATATAAATGTGTAGGTACCTACCTACCTACATAATATATATAATGCTTGTACAGATTACAAGTAGGTACTTTTCAATATAGATCTAAAATGTTTTTATTATTATTATTATTATTTAGGTTAATCGATAAGTTTATGTATAAGAAGTTTAATTAACGTTATTAAGTTAAACGTATATCTTGAGAGGAGAAGTCGCCCAATGACAAAAGTCCTGTACATTACGTAGTATTTAAATATCATTTTACTTTTGTTCCTAATCAAACCGAACATTTGTAAATTTATGGCAGCGGTTCTAATTGGGATAATTATTATTTATTATGTATACACACTAGGCAATAGTATAGGGACTACACACATAAAAAATATGATAAAAATTGATTCATCTTAAATGACACATGCCTCCAAAATTTTTAAAAGAAAAATAAGTTGTTATAGGGAGCAAAACGATGTTTGGTTGTATATTGTATAATGCATATACCTAACGGCTAACACTGACACAATACAACAGTGAATAATGTTATTATATAGTACCTATACGGCTATACTGTCTACTTATGGGATACGGTATCAGTAGATTTATATATTATAATTTATAGCGCTTCACAGAGTCTTTAAAGCTATTCGTGAAGTATCCTGAATATAGTATACGAATAAAGCCGTATGTACCTATATATACCTGCATCACAGGAAGAAAATGCGTCAGCAAAAGGTAAGTGTAGGAGTTTCTCGACGATTTGATGCTTACACACTGACTTTTACATTCCCTTTTTAGATATACCATTTGAATGATGCGTAATGCACATAATAAGCAAAAGACCACTGAAAATGCTTACAATAGATGGATGATAATTTTAGTAAACTCGCGCTAGCTCCCCTTATAGTGTTCCTCGGACTTTTGGGCGTGAACCGTGAATTTAACGTCCATGTGGGGGCGGAGATTTAGTGGTGGTAATATTCACGAAAACTAAGAAAACAAGCAACGTGTGTAAAACATAAAATAAAGCAAAAAAGTTTTTGTAAATGAATTTTGTTTTTTATTTTTTTTAAATTACTGATACATAACTTATATGTTATTTTTGTATTTTTTCGCATCGTTTGTATCAATGACCTCTACCTTCTAGGTATTCTCTAATATTTCATCTCCGAGCACTATTTAACTATTTAACTATTTGAGTAATAGGTGAAAAAACAATAGAAAATACCGCTTAATCTGCAATGACATGCACATTGTACAAGTATTATCGAGTCTGTATATGCTTATACCTCACAATAATATAATATAATGTTACCCACCGTGTGCCAGCCACCACCGCACCGTGTCACTGGGTGACCGAGTTACTTTTAACTGTTTTGCGATGATAGCCGGTTAGTTGGTTAAAACCACGTGACCCGGTTACCTTCTTTACGTTACATACGTACCTATACCGGCTGTGACTTATGTAGCTCTATAATATTATTATATATGATATATGTATAAATAGATAAGAAAAATAAGACAATTTTGTATGAATTGTTTACTATCTATATTCTATATAAGTTCTATATTTTCCCCTACACTTTACATAGGTAAATATTTAATTTCATCTAATATAGTAATATCTATCTATAACAAACTTATCTTAAAAATATTTTTGATATTTAGTTATTTAATACATTTTTATAAAGATTCAAGGTAACTATAAATAACATCATTAATTGTAATGACTGCAGGGTGTTATAATTGTGGTTTGTATTGATGAATTATCTCGTCTCTCCCTAATCAAGTATACAGTAGCGATTTTGACAATTTCAGTAGATACATTATGTCGAATTACGAAATGTCAATAACATAAAATAATACTTTATGCATAATATTATGTTACGTTGTACTTAGATTCATCAGACAGTACATACCGTTACTATGGCGACCATAATAAAGCACTGTAAACTTTTAAAATACTTCATAGTTATATAAATATATTATTATTTCACTTATAGGAGGAAACTCGTGTATTTTACAATGAATACTTTTTTCTCTACATTATGCTATAATGTCTACAATTTTGTCTTTCCTAATTTTAGTATTATCGATTCTAATACTTAACGCTTGAATAAGTAAAGTTAGAATTAAAAATATAGTTATTTTTTTAAAATTTAAATTAGTTTATATAATTTATAATATATTGCAATAAATAATATGATGTAAATAAATAAATCGTAAATGTACATAATTTAATTAAAATATTTTTTTAACCATTATAAACGGTGCATTACGACACTTATTTTACCAAAACCGGGTATAACTCGGAATTTTCACGGTATGTATAGGTATACAGCATATTAATATACATGTAACAGCGATAAATAACTATCGTATAAAGGCGCGCAAGTCTGTAATCTATGTATAATCCTACAACGAACCAAAATTACTGATTTTTAATTGTACGTATCTTACTAGTTACTAAATATGACTTATTCATCTTACCTTAAACGTGATTTGCTGGGTGCGTAATAGACAAATCGTTTCGCAGGACTGGTTGTAGTAGTGAATTAATATGTTCAAGACACGTCTTCGGAATTTTATCGCACTGTGACACTGTGTTATAACAAATAATACGCACTCACGGATCACAACGCCAAAAAATTAATCAAAAAGTTAATCGATATAATATGAACTGTGAGATTTACGTGGATAAAATAAGCAATGGTGACCGTTTCCTGTAGACGAATGTATAGATAAGATGGTGGTTACCCGTTAGCGAGCCCTGAGGGTACATAACGATAATATGGATATCTATCATCCGACGGCCAACTTTTCTCGCGATCGCGTCGATTTGAAAACTTCGATTGCAGAAAACAGCTAAGCTGTAGACAGTGTAGACCAACTTCCGGAAAATTTCATTGATACTACTCCTTGAGACTTGAGAGTAAGTATTTAGGTACTGAAAGTCGTGTGGTCTCCGAATGTTACTATGCACTGCACTAACTGCAGGCCTAGGATTTTGCACTCGGAAAATTCACTTTCACCACTATAAAAGTCGTATTTATGTATTGTTAGTGATTGGGGTGAGTTTACGAAATGACGGAAACGTTTGCGGTCGGCGATGTAAAAAACGGTTTGTATGAGGTAAAGTCACACCACATTTCACTTGTATAGTATTATAAAAATAGCCGCGACGATCGTTTTCTTAAAACTATACAGTAGATTTTTAGAAAACATCACTGTTGTACAAATATATAATAGGTATAAACTATGTAGATATTTTACAAAATGGACTGCGGTCGTGACAGTTGAATATTTACCGTGGTTGATTGCGAGTTTAGAACTTCACAGTGGACCGCGAGTTCACTGGATTTCGCTAGCGCGTTCGAAACCTATATTCTTTGACTATTACGATTCGGCGGGGCGTGCTTATCAGTGTTTAATTGTATTTAAAATGCTTTCAAGCGTATTTTATGAGTTTTAAGAACTTTATATACCTAAATATTAAACATAGTATTACGTAATATATCATTTAATTATTATTATTCTATTCTGTCTTCGTATACCTATTATATAAAGCTTATGTTCACATAAACACTGTTTAGTTTCAAATGATGTTTGAGTTATACTGATTAATGATTATTGCGTTTTATTTAAATATATTATAGGTATATATTATTATATTCGAGACGTATAATCACGAATGGCAGAAGGTCGAAAATTAGGTAAGTCACTGTAGTATAATATTATTATTTATTATGCACCTGTTGGTAGTATACTAACGTTCGATTCGTACGAAATTCTATTATTATATTATGCAAGTACTAAATTATTTTGTATTTAAAAATTTATAAAATTGTCTATACAATAAATAACCAAAAAAAATTAATACTAGCTACTTCGCTAGCATTTTTTACTGAAATAAAAAAAAAATTAGTGTAGACTAAATAGTTGATTATCAATAATTCAAATCAAATTATATTAAAATTTGAACTATAAAAATTAGCGATTTTTTTGTCAAACAATTTAGTTATTTTATCGTAATTTTAGTCAAAAATATTAAATAGAAATTTAAATTGTCTGCCACAACTTCTATAACATTTTATGTTATAACAAAACAATTTTCGTAAATATTTGACTGATTTCTAGCTATTTATATAGTAATTATTCCACAAATGATATTATGTTTGGGAATTGGGAGTAAAATAAAATAGTAAGTTAATGGTTAAGGGCCGTTCTTACAATATCCGGTAAAGTGCTGGTTAACGCTAACCGACTGATAACAGATTTTATTACCGGCAGAATTCCGCCGGTTAAGTGTCCGTAAACTTTAACCGGACATTGTAAGAACGGCCCTTAGTCTGTTTAATTTTGATATTAGGTAAAAATTTTAAACCCTTAACACATTCGCCAAGGAATTATACAGCTCAGTCCCAGATTTAAAATTATACTCATTGCTCATTCTCTCGGATAATAAGTTTAATTTTTTTTTTAGAAATTTAAACTATTATTTTTAACGTTATAGGTATTAATAACTAAACTACTAACAGTCCTTAGGTAATTTATAAAATTAGAAGAAAAAAGTTTTCTTTTGAACTCAATTAGATTATTTTTCGGATTGAATTAGGTATACAATTGGTTCACAGGGTAGGTATAACTGAAATCCATATATATCGTCAATATGTATTTGTATTATATATTTATTATAATATATAGTGACCTAGGTATACAAAATGCGCGTACTTGTCAGTTATCGTCAATCATATTCATTAAATTCTAATATTTATTTTTCTTTAACTCGTTTATTCGCATGTGTTGTGATGGACGCGGTGTTTAGCGTTCTGACTATAAATTCTGACCAATACCATGTTCTATACATATCTATACGATTCGTAGTAAACCAATATGAACCAGAAAATCCCGTCTATAAATAGAAAATCTACTGAGAAATATCGCCGTCAATACCTAATATATTTTGAGACGTTTCTCAGAGCCAAAAACTAAATTAGGCCCTACACGGCTACACTCATTCCTAAACAATAGTTTATTGATGTATAAAACCATTTAATATATTATGTAATATGTTAAATTGATGGTTCATATTTAAATTGTAAAGTAATTAATAATATAATAACAATTAAGGTATTTTTATAAATATGAAATGAATTAGTCAAGTTGTATAATATTATACTTGTAAATTAACAGTTATTTTTATGCGCGTTTTATATCTTTAAACTTTAAACTATCGAGTTACTCAATAATTCACAAGGTCCACCTTTGAGTCCCAAGTCGTATCTTTATTGAACTATATAATACTAATAATAATATTATAGTACCTACATAATATTGAAACGATGGATCATCGGAATTTTACCGCGAGACTATTCTCGCCACACACAAAAATACGATCGCCGTTTCAACTATCGTGGTCGATAAAGTATTGTATTTTACGCGTTGAACTTTTCGCGTTGATTTTCGCTGCAAAGGTCGCGCTTGTCATGCGTTATTACTTATTACTGTTATAAAATGTGCCAAATATAGGTATTATTGTGTTATTACAAGGTACCGACTTTTGGCTCACTCTGTACATATACAAGTGTATATATAGTGTATATAAAATGAAAACATAATACGCGCACGGCCTAGTATACGTTATGAAGTGTGCCCAAACCCCTAAGGTTTTCGTTTATTACATCGATGTTCGCGGTCTCACTCTTTATCTGTCTATCCGTCTTCGACTCCTCATGTAATGTACAAAACATTATATTATATACCACGCGCACTTGCCCCTTCCAGGGTGCAGGCCGGTGGGCCGGTCGGACCAGGCTATAATATTATAATGTCAAAGCGCTGACACCGGCGGGACTGTCCGTGTGTCCGTGCTGCAGGTCTCTCGGGGAAACGTATATAGCACATTATAATATACGAACATCTAGGGTTATAATACACGCTCTAGTCATTTTATACAATATTTATTACACAATAAAATGTACGTACCATGTACATAGTATACATACAGGGTGATTTGTCAAGCAAGCTCCCCTTCTTTTTTCGTTTAATAATGAATTTATTCAAATTCTAATTTTTTAAATATACCTACTTAGGTAATTAAAAGACCATGTTTTCCAATTCTTGAGTTTTTATTAGGTATTCCTGGGAATATTCTGTGCAGGTGACTGGTGATACACACGTCTGTTTTTCAAATGAATCTTCCTTCCTTTTTTACTGTAAATAATAAAGTAGATCATTTTTTTAAAAATTATATTATATTCCTTCTTAAAAAGTCCTTAAAGTCTTTAGTAAACAATGATGAATAACTCAAAAATTACTCGTTCGTTTTTGATATGACAAATTTTTCAAAAATAATATCCACTAAATACTTACAGTAGAAAAAGAGGTTGTCATTTGATAAATAGAAGTTTGCATCTCCACAGATAACTCTTTGGTAGTAAATAAAAAAATCTAAATAATTTAAAATGATTATTTTTTTAGTATAGGTACCTATACTTAAAAAAATCAAAAATCAGATTTTAAGTAATTGTAGGTATTATTTAAGAAAAAAAGGGGGTGAGTATACTCGATGAATCACCCTGTATGTATATGTGTGTGAATATAGGCAGGATTTTATTACTTTTTCCTCGTACAGTATACAATGTTACTTAGAGGCGGCGTTATACGACGTAAGCGTATAATGTACGACTATAGTCTGCCGGTCGCGTGCCAAAACGCCTTCTTCGTCTTCTCCTTCTTCACCTCCTTTCATAGATCGTTATTATTATTATTAGGTTTTTTTTTATTATTATTACTCGTGTGAATTTTTTTCTCGTCGCCGCCGCGCGCCGTTGCTTGGCTAAAAAAATAAAATATGTACTTAAAAAACTGAATAGTATCTAACAAAGCGGACTCTTCTACTGCTCCTCCTACTCACTAGAGCATTATATTATAATCTTATAAATTACTAACCGCGTGGCGCTATACATAGTCATCGTGCGATCAGCCGGCGGTACCGCACGTTAAATTGGACACTTGGCGTTGGCGGGAATGGTCATAAGAATTAAAATAAAGTGGAGGAAACACTGAAAATCTCCGTAGCTTATAGTGAATAATATTATGATACGCATATCCCACACCATGTGGATGGTGCCTCAATTTTCGGGAGCGCCGAATTATAAGTTTATATCTATAGGTAGGTATGCATCTAATACAAATGCGTAATGCACAATACATAATGTTTTGTACCGACTCTATAATTGTTGATTTATTTCGGCAGTTTAATTATTCCCGTAAAATTACCTTACCATTATATTATCATAACAGATCCTTAATACTATTATTGCAGGTTTACTTAAAAAATAAAAAAAACACGTCGATTACCACTAAAAACAATATTTTACCAGGTTTTTTTAAACTTGTCATACATTGGTCGGTTTTAAGAATTTTAACACGTCAGATACTCAGACATCATGATAAGGTGAATTACCAAGTGAATAATTTAAGTAAATAATTAATTTTAACAGGTTAATATTGAGTAAATAGTTAACGTATCATACCTATATTTTGAATTACGTTTACTGATCGAAATTAAATAAGAAAACAATTTTAATTTAAAAACGAAATAAAAATGGTTATCAATTCATTATTGTTTTTTTTGTAATAATATCATATAGATAAAATATGACCAGTGAGACCAGTGGATATTATTCCAAGTTAAATAATAATTATAAATCGATGGATGCATAACACGAAATAAAAACCGAGTGAAATATTAATTTTGGCGGAAACGATGTAAGTATGCCATTCTTATTTATTAGCCGCTAGCGAGTCATTGTGGGAACGGAAAATCGGTCGTGACTTTTATGCCCGCTGTAGTATAATATATATTATATTGTATTCAATAATCGTAACGCGTATAAAATGTAATGTACGAATGACCCAAGTCAATGTCAAGGCCAATGGCACCGGACACATAATATTATAGCTCTATATAATATTATTATGAATAAGTTATACCTATACTGGGTGATCCATTAAATGTTGTTGACATTTATTATTTCAAAAACTATTAACGCTTTTGAATATTGTTTTGTGATTATAAGTGGTTAAAACTAAATAAATTAATATTAATATACCTACTTATATATTATTTTTTTTCATTTTTTATATTTTCAATAACAATATGCATTTGAGATTCTGACGGAGTGAAGATTCTATTGATTTTACATTGGTGATTGTTTTTTTTTTGTTTGCCCTTAGCTTTTTAGGAAATAAAAATGCTTGGATTTTTAACATAGAGGATGATTCCTGGAAGAAAATCGGTTAGTAAAAAAAATCCTGTACTTTTTTTTAAACTGAAAAAACATTAAAGGAAAACGGGAATTTTTATGCTTAACCAGTTTCAAACAAAATTAACAAAATTGGTCAAATTTAAAAATATATTTTAATTCTTATTAGTTATTTTAAACTCTTTTCTTTTTGTATATTACTGTTAAGATCGAATGTTATTATTATTATTATATATGTAATTGGATCTGACCCGTTTAAAACTTAAATAAATAAATAAACTCTTTTTGGGCTATTTATAAATAGACAGGTGAAATTTTTTATTTTTATAAATTACGATAAAAATTTATAAATGGGTAAAATTCTTAAAAATGTTAGACAAAGTTTCTAATAAATTGTGTATTAACCAATTAAAAAATATCAAAAATGTAAGTCGCAATAAGTATTTTAAGTTAAAATGTCAACAAAATTCACGAAAATCTTTTAAAAAAACATTATTTTGTAGTTTTAAATTCATAAAAATGTTAGTTAATGTTTAAGATTTTAAAATTTAATTTAAAATTCACGAAGTGTTTCTTATATTTAAAACATTTTCCACTGAAAAGCCAAATTAATTTAGTTATTTCAATTAAATTTTTACTTTATCCAATATTCATTTAAATAATAACAATTTTTGTTATTTATTGTAATTCAAAAACGAATCGAATAATACTATTGACACTTGAGAATTTCACCAAACTTAATTGAGCACCGGAAACTATTGCCATTATCTGTAGATTTTTTTGTCATGATAAGATACGGTAATACGGTATGGTAGGTAAAACCAAAGGGGGTCATTTATCCAAAAGCTTGCAACGCTGGACGGTATTTAATCGCAACACTATTCAGTGACTGTGTCCAAACACTATACGTCACACCATGCGCCAATTAAATACTAAAAATATAATAAATGCTATATTTTTTGAAAAAATTATATCAATCTACCGTACCTAATATTGAAAATAAAATAAATGACTTTAATGACTGTATAAAAATAATATATTATGAAATATACTTAGTAGTATACCAATTAAGGTTGACAATTCATTTCTGCTTAGTAGGTATAAGTTTTCGTATACAATAAGATATCATTGAAAATTTAAATTCAACACACCCATTACAGTTACTCACTTGACATTCAATATATAACATCATAGTGGTAAGTACCCACTTGTCTATTTTTATTTTGTTTATTTTAATGCAAAATATTTTTTGGAGTACTCTAAAATTTTGAACGATTACTTGGGTTATAACTTATAAAATTTAAAGTTTAAATACCTAAGTGGAGTAGCATGGTATACATACTACAGCCTACAGAAGTATTCTGCAAAATGTTGGTCCATTATTCCTTTCATCTATATTTTAAATAAGTATTTCTAACTAATAGACTAATTAAACTACTTGCCCGAAATTTTATTTTGAAAAAATTAGAACACTCCGGACAATATTTTGTTTCAGAATAAAAAATTAATAACTTTGCTATCATTCAAAAGAGTAAAAAAGCTTAAAAAATAATTTTTTCAGAAAAATGTAACTTTTTAAAGACTTAAAATTATTTAAAATCTTAAAATATATATTTTTAAAAACGTTAATGTTTTCTAAAATAATGAGTATTACATTAAATGAATCACCCCGTATATAGTAAGTAACGCCTAATCAAGCGAAATCCGTAATGTCATCGTGTGACGCATTTTTACCGCCTGTGTTTATTGTTATTGTTGTTGTTGTTTTATTATATTTTATTTTCACCGGAAAATCGAACATCGATCGTTTAATTCGTACGTATATAACACGATAGGAATACCGTATAAAGTGTAATTTATTATAAAAAACTTTTGACGAAGGGTACACGGCAGCGGAAGTAAAGGCGTGTTGACACTGTGACTAGCAGGGGTGTGGGTGGAGTCCTTAATTATCTCTAAGGTTCACATTAAATATTTTACACTTGGTAAAATAAGAATAAAATAATGGTGTAAATAAAAGTAAAAATATTTTACGATGAGGTTTGCGTTGGAGGAATCTTATCAAATGTAAACGCCATTCAATATAATATAGTGTCTCTAAGTATCTATGAAGATTAGAGTAGCATTTATTTTTTGATATTAAATTTTTCAGTCTTACCCCCTAAATTTATTCCAATATATATATATATATATATATATTTTTTTAATGTTTGATTAATATCTTTTCGGTAGTTGTCATCGTTTTGTTTTAACATAATAATTTCTGAATTAATACAAGTTCATAATTTCATAAATTACGAAACATTTAACAATATTATTGTATAATATGAGTAATTTTTAGAAATTACTGAAGTTAGTTTCTTATAATTAGATTCGAATGATTCGATAGACTAAATAACCATTAATTGAATACGTCGAACTTTATATTTCATTGAATGCAAACTAAATTATAAAGGTTGTAAAACTGTACTTTTCAAACTGTTTGGGTAAACTGATGTATACTGATATAATCTTTTACAACTTAAAGTATGTATTGTTTTTGATCTTAATTTTTTTTTAAGACCATACTATTATACACCTTTAAGTTTAACATTTCACACGTGGTTATAAAAATAAAAAGACGAGAATTATATGAAACATTAAACACTTTACGATGAGGTTTGCACCGCCCCAATCGCATCGAATGTATCGCCATTCGGTACAACATGATGTACAGATACTATCTTCATCACTATTCCACAACTACCTATACTATAGTTACTATAATACCTACCTTCATTGGAACTAATAACAATAATTTACCAATAGAATTAATTAACTCGGATAGTTACATAAAAAACGTCGCGTATTGGGTCCCGGGCGGTGGGAATGGGGATGTTTGGAGGATGGACGAAAACAACAAAAAGGATTGCTTGATGCAACATGCGTTGTCTTTGTATATAATAATATAATATATTGTATATACACTCATGGTGTGATACTGTGACAGTTATTAGAAAGACTTAAAATCTCAGTTATGTTCCTTACTTTTGTTAAAATCAATACCTAATTTTTATTATGTTAATCATAAGTTATGTGCGATTTGTAGCAGAGTTCGTATCGTAGTATCGTAAAATCAGATTTGAATAAGATTTAAAATGTTTTGGATTTTCAATATCCATTAAAAAAGATTTTGATTATTTATTTTAAAAATCATTTATACTAAGGATTTCGATTTGATTTTTGAGTAGTCAGTTTTTAACAAATGGTATGAAATAAATGTGATAATGTTACTGGTTAGTGGTTACCAAAGGGTATCGTGTTTAATATTTATGTATTGATACTTAAAAATGATTTTAATATAATACCATATCAATGTGTTTATGGCATGGCATCGATTAATCATTAATGCTATAAATACACAGAGCAAGAATTTCACAAGCCCATATTTAAAATAAACAATATACCATATAGTTGTGTACCTAAACACTTTTATTTTGTTTTAGTAATTTTTAGTTAATACTTCTATAATCAATAACCATTCTAATTATATTTTAAAAATATCGTGTACAATATAATTTTATAATTAATTTAGATTATTACATTAAAAATATATAAATGGCCTTATAAAATGGTAGGTACAATAATTAATTTAATGAAATATAGATAATAATAAACAATTTTATCAAATAAAATAACTTAGATATATATAATATATACATTATATACATTATAATGAAACATTTTTAATTTTTGATGAGAATTATGAATTTTTCAAACATTTTTAAGGATTTTCCCAGCTTTGTATATAATTTACATAAGTGTAGCTAGATTAGGCTAGGTCATATTACGTTAATTTTTTCAAGAACTATGATTCGTTTTCATAGTTATGTGTCGTGATGTAGTGATGTTATAATATGTATTTCTGCGTACCATTCTTGTTGGTTCATGTCTCGATTACACGAACTCTGTGTAATATGAACGGCGCATGCGTTAAAACAACGAATCTCACGTTCGAATATGAATATTATTAGTTTTTTCCATATTTTTTTTCTTTTTAACCGTAGCTGTAGTCTCGTGTTTTGAAATATTAGTAACGATTTGGAACGCTGAAAAATGTTCTCGTATATACTTTTCGGGGGAGTAAAAAAAAACAACAACGAAAGGGTCATTACCGCCCCATCTGCGACCAACATGGTCGATGAGTCGTATACATTATATAAAGAGGGAGAAGCGTAGAGGTGCGTGTACTGTATATGCGGCGGTGGTGTGTTGTAAGCGAAGACTGCACATTATATGCAGTTAGGTCTCCTATATCATATGCGAAGAAGATCCTTTATATATTGAACCTAAGTAAAAAATACTCATGATATTCTACTTAGGTTTTAATAGAGCATGTCTTTTACGTTCGATGGTGCGGGTAGTTTGATGAGATTAAAAAATTACTTTTAGCTTATCGGTTAAAACGCAATACATTATCATTATGTGATATTCGTGAAATTGCTTTTGAGTTTGAACGGTTATGTTAAACTAACAGTGAAAAACTTCTCTTAGACAAATTATTAAAACTAATTTTCTGGAAACGTAATCTGAGTACAATTGTACAAATATGTATATAAAAGCAATTATTTCAGTATACGTGCTAACATAAAATAATGGTTAATTTATTTTCCAATAAAAAAAATAATAATTGATATTTTATGCATACGATATTATTTAAGTAATAATTATTAAACTGAATATATTCGAAAAATAATCAATAAATTTCGTGGTTTTAGAACTTTTGAATGCGAGTACCGACATAATTAAATTATTATTTAACATCGCAAAATTTGTTTGTACCTACTTCGCTAACTTTTTTTTTTACTGCAGGGTCGTCGTACAACAATTGTACAAACCACAAAGGTCGACAATAATATGGGGATTCGCGAAACATCTCATTAAAAGTTTTAAGTTAAAAATATTGTTAAACCCTCCGAGTATCTACATTTTTTCGGATCGACAAACACATTTGTTGGTGGCCTATTGTAAACTATACAAAGCCATCAATACACGAACAAATGAAAATCAATTTTGTCGCTGTCAGAAAGCTTGAAAATTCACTCGAATGTGTTGTCCAACTGGTATGCAAAGTGGCTTGTCAAAGTAACCCGCTATATTATAGTAAAATGACAACTTTTATACTTGGGCACTCCCACTTGTCCTATATATGTACCTATTGTCTCTACACAAATATTAAGTACTAAAAAATTGAAAGTATATACTTTTATGGTTTTATTATGATAAATTCTATACAAGAATTGCCTTCATTCAATTAAAAAAATTATTGTTTAGGTAACTAGGTATATAAAATATTTTTACTCAAATCTTAATCTCGAAAAGCTTTCATAAATAAGTATTTATAAGTATATATTAAATTTAATACCTACTTCAAACACATTATAACAGTATTTTTAGCTACAATTACCATACAATTGTTAAATTATTAATATTTCTTTACTTATAATAATTGTTTTATCGTGGTTTAGATTATTGTTTTCATGGTGGACGAACGTCCACTACTATCAGAAAACCAAAATATAATACATAAATACATTAGTATTAGTCTATAAGAGAATATTGAATTACTTACATTGTCCGAATTGAGCGAATTCTTTTTAAAATCAATTTATAATTATATAACAGTTATAATATATTATACATGGACATATTATTATGGTAATAATACAACCATTCCAAAGGATACATATTTATTATATAGTATTTAGAAAAAATACTGACGCTTTAATAATAGAAGTCAAATAACGAGCTTCGTAATGACCTTTCTCTCACAACTATTTGGGAAGAAGCTGTACTTAAGATTTTATTTAGGCGGTCTTGGTGTTTTACAATAGACTCTAGGTACAAAACCATCGAAATCATCTCGTTAGCGACCTATTCACCCGTATACCATCGTAATATACCAAGCAGTCAGTCCCAGTCACCGCCGTTTGAAGCGTATAATAATTGGTGTCGTGACCAATATTATTCTAAATTCAAATACATAATTATTATATATAACCGATGACTTCTTCAACTGTAAACATGATGATCGATGTCAACTAAAAATTAATTCTGTTCTTGTACACTATACCCTAGTTTTGTAAACACCAACCAACAAAACAAGCCATTACTCTAATAAATTATTATTTATTTTTATCACATCAACTTTGAGATTATATTGATTTGAATTGTTCGATTGAAATTACGTATGATCATTTTCTAGTTATACTTATTCAAATATTGATGAAGCTTATAACAAAATAAATAAATCGACGTGTCGAAGATACTTACAAATATCTATATTATGTATTATTGTATTTATAATTTATATATTTTACCAATTTTCGTGTACTGATTATAATAGGTATATATTTTGTGTTATGTCTAATGAATATGAAAAAAGAAACTGGAACGCTCCTAAATAACTTTAATTTTCACTGGTATATTGTTCTAACTTCTCACATAAACGTGTGTAGGAATAGATTAAACCATGTTAACTTAAAAATATTTTAAAGTAACAATAATTTATTTAATTACATATCAATATATTATCTAATATACAACAGCCAGAAAACTGTCATCTGTCATATCGTTGTCAACACAATTTGTATTTTTAATTTAAGGTTTTTATTTATCTATATATTTGAGCTTCATGTAGAAATATTTAGTTGGTTGTCAGTATTACGCTTAATAATATTGTATCATACCTATACAATTTTCATATTACAATCGTTATAGTTTAATATATTCCCACAATATAGAGTAAACGTGCTAACTTCCATTTTTTCTTTAATAATACTAATTTATTCTTATTCTAATTTTTGAAAATGTTAAGTATATAATATATATGTTATAAATATTATCAAAGACCATATTTTTAAACACTTTGATTTTTTATGTCATTACAGATGGTTCCAACTGTTCAGTGTCAATACAAACTGTTTTTTTTAAATGATAGAACCCTCTTTTTTTGCAATAAACTGATAAACAAATCACTTTTTTTAATGTTGATGTATATTAATTAAAATTTGAAATAATATGATAGTCATTCAAATATATTTATTAAGGACAATAATTAATAATCCATAATAATGTAGGTGTACGCTCAAATTAAGTTAAAACAATATTTAGTATATTTTACTATTTAAATAACGTAATTCTTGTTAAATTTAATATTTCAAAGAACTGTAAATAGACATATAATGTCTTACTGTTTACGAATTTTACATTTTTAAAATAAAATAAACAAACATTTCATAACGTATATGTTAGGTATTTGATAATCTTTCATTGATGTAGGTAATTTATATTCTAATATCAATAATATATATAATTCTTAATATTTTCGAGAAAAAAGACTAAATGCCTTGTTAAATTTTTAGAACTAAATTTATCAACTTATACTCCACACCCTCAACTTTCCCTGTTCACTCCTAATTTTCTCTTTGACGTGTGCATTCATCCATGTTATACATTGTGAATTATTATACAATTTATTTCACAAACATAATATTTTAAATTTTTTGTTTTGTTTATATAAATAATTTACATAATATAGATTTAATTTACAGCTAAAACAACTAATACAATATAAAAGAGCCTATACGACATACGGATTATCATATAAAGCTTAATCCGGTTTGTAATAGCTCTTCCGGCCTCCGGGTAATCATTTACGACATTATTCAGAACATTTATGGCCGGATAAGAAAGAAATTGTTTTACAAAGTTTGACAACGTAATATTCCTTTCAAACGCTCATAATAAATATATAGCAGTTTTATTTTTGGATCGTCTTAGTTTGGATGAGTTGGACTTTATCGTTTTCAACGTACATAAAAAACTGTAAAAAGAACATATTATTATTATTTATTAAATATTATTTAGGATGCGTGGTGAATTAATATTCAACTCCGTAACAAGTTCATCCGTCGCTATATTGCTGCCGTAGGGGTCACCAGAACGTGCGTGCGTGTGTTGTACAACTTTAGCTCACCAGACCGAAACAGACGGTATATATCTAACGACAAAAAGAACTACCATAGTATTGGCAACTAGCGTATAAGTATTAATTATATACTCGGCGCGCCAGTCGAAATTAAGGGCGGCACGTCAAAATATGCGGAACAAGCTATATACCAGATATAGCGCAACACAAGTCCTTTTGATGTGGTCGAAATAAAGTGTCTGCAGACGAATAATAATTGCGCATACCTATATGCTCCACGTTTACATTAGACGTAGACGGTATACACGTGACTCGCGGCGCCTCGAGATGTAAACACAACATTGTAACTGTGATTGTCTAATGATTGATAGAACACTATTAATGATGAGAAGATGATAATAATACTTGCCTACAGAGTATATACTATATATTATATAGTATACAGATTAGATACTTGGTACGCGAGACTGTATTAAAAAGATGGAAAAACATTTGGGTGAAATTAGTTAAGAAACTCGGAGCATCTTAGTTGCGTCCTATAAAAATGTCTTGCCCATAATCAAGATTTGACTTCAAAATGTTATGATACATGACGATTTTATACTAAACAATTTTTATCATTTAGACTTTTTGGTTTTTCCATTCGATTACGTTACAATTATACTCTGTCAGTAATATAAATTATAAAAACTTTATTAAAATGAATCCTTTAAAAATTTTCTTAAAAGTTTATCGTACAAATCGTCATGTTTTCTAGTGCCTCCTCCATTTCGGTAAAAACATTATTTTAATATAACTTTTTCCTAATGAAATGGTGAAAATATCGCGAACAATAACGTTTTACTTTAAGACTGTATTTCTCAGTCTAATTTTACGTAAATATTTTGTCGCGCCTCTGTTGCTGCAGGACACGTACCTCCCCCGGCCCCTGGTCATAATATGATGCCCACACGCGCCTTCTCATAACACCGCTCCTATACCACGATATAAATAAAACGTTTATAGTCTGCGCGTTGCAGGAATGGCAGGATAGTACTATCTTCGCAATATACAGTATAATAGTAAAATAATAATATATCTCTATACGATATATAATACATTACAATAACGTACCTATATTATATTATATTACGTATGCCTGAGCGCATGCACGGAGCTGTAGTTATAATAATATATAGTATATATACGTCATAATATCGATGCGATTTTATATCGTAGGTACGTATACATTATACTATTAAAGATATACGGGCATAATATCCGCGAATTTTTATTATAATATTTGACTATAAAAAAAAATTAAACGGTTTTTTTTCT
Organism: Aphis craccivora; assembly: GCA_009835225.1. NCBI lineage: Eukaryota > Metazoa > Arthropoda > Insecta > Hemiptera > Aphididae > Aphis > Aphis craccivora. Next base: position 8,138 of record VUJU01001576.1, on the reverse strand, counting down.
TGTTCTTGACGCTCTTCACGCGGAGACAGACGCGAGTTTATTAAGTACTCTCACATGAAAGTGCAATAACCGGCGGCGGCTATGTCAATGACGGCCAAAATAGCGCCTGGGTTAACCGGTAAGCTGTAGCAGGCGGCCGTTCAACTTGGCTCGCGCGCACGTGTATAAGCCGACGGCGGCGTGGCAATCGTGGTCGGTGCTGTCGAGGTGTCACCGCCGCTGCCGCCTCCACCTCGCGTTCTAATTGAGAGCCCTACACGTGCCAGTAACGAAAAAAGCTCGTCGCCACCGACGAAGGATTCTTTTAACGTTCAAATTTTTATTTATTTTTTTATCATTTGACCCATTAGACAGCGCGCCGACTGCGTTTAAAATAGTACTATGTAATAATAAAAATACATAATGCCGATCAATCTTTTAAAATATTATAAATAAAAATCGTACGGGTTACATAAATTCATAGGTAGCTATAACGTTAATAATATTGAGTTGAAGGAATTCTGTGTTTCCCGTGAACATTGTTAAAAACTAATGCGTAGAAAGTGATGATTTGATCTTTTATGCAAGTTGAATATGCAGATATGAAGTTGAGAACAGATCTTTTTCCTATATTATAGAGAAGTTTTCTCGTTGTAGACAGAAAGTAGTGGAGAAAATCTGCTGGACTGCAGCAGATAAAAAAGACCAATCAAGAAGAGAGCATTATTAATTTAAATCCAGATAATATAAGAATTAATATTATATAATAATATAAACTTAAGCCCACAAATCGAATATACCTACCACAATAAAAAATTCAAAATTGTGATGTTGAAGCGTATAATTATCATATTAGAAGAATATATCATGTATATATGTATACATAGTTACGATGTAAGCGGCTAACTTGGTAACCGAAAAATTGATTTCAACGATATTATATTTCAAGATTAACAAGCACATAAGAGTAAAGCTATAAAAAGGCTAACAGAGGATCGAGATTATGAATGAAAAATGAAGCTTAGAAAATCAAAAAGTGGTGTTTTGGTTTTCTCAAGTATATATATACAGTTAGGTAGTGTGACCTTCGTTGCAGGTCGGGAAAACAGAAAATCTGTTTGTCATTTTCGTTTTCGGTCAAACCACTTGTTTTCAATGAGTGCGCATATATTATGTAGATTATGCATATTAGTATAATAGTATATTACCTACGTATGTAATATATTATATAGATTGTCAATCGTGTTTTTATTACTATATTATTTACGTGCACATGCATAACCATCGCGGGTTGAGACGATAGTTTCACGAATGGTAAACGGTATGATAATAATATAATGATCGTATACCATCTAAATCGATTATTCATCGAAAACGGTTTCACGTGAATTTTTATACAACTTTTAAATGTATACTTATACATACTCGTATTAAGTAGTAGGTAATAGGTATACTATAAAAAGTTTAAAAATCATAGGTTAGGTAGGACAGATAGGTTAACTTATTGATATATTATTATCCTTTAAACATTTATTCAATGAAAAATTTATTATTAGTGTAATAAATTAATAACACATGTACGTGATGTATATAAAGTATGATATATATATGCAGTAAACCTAATTTTTTGGTTCAAACGAGTTATATATTTTGTTCTCTATACTTGTATTATGTAATAAATGATATATACCTATATAAAATATTAATATTTGTGTGTTTTCGCTTCCGCAGCGATTCGGTCAATGCCCATTGAACATACGTCATACAATATACCTACTCGTTTTATTATATGTTTCGTTTATTTCGATAAAAATATTAATACAACGGTCATGTTTAAAATCACATCTACAGACCTATAATGTGTTATAATGAAGTTATGCGGTAATTTAAAAAATATTTCATTTTCATTGCGAACGAGGGATTAACAATTGTAATACTATGCTAATAAATACCTACGTAATGTGCACCGTTTAACATTTATTTCAACCGTCGACCGTTGTTAATTATTATTATTTATTAATATGTAATTGATAATCGGTCGGACTTGATAATAATTATTGTGAACGGCGGTCGAACAATTCGACTACTGCAGTTATTGCAATATGCCAATATTAATTTATATTTTTATTATTTCTCGGTATTTTTATGTAATAATAACAATAACAGAACAGAACAACTACAATCACCAATAGCATCGTGTAGGTACATTATCTATATTATTTAGCATTAAAGTCACTTGTCTGTCGACGACGGTGACGTGTGTTGTAATTTATTCCGATTGCGTCTCGAAACTATTTACGATCAAGATAGCAACGACTTTTAAATTACACTCGAAGAATAATATCATACTATTATCATAGTATGTACACATTGTACACCCATATAAATAAATAATACGATGCGCGTAAAATCAAAAACGTATTGCTCGAGTGAATAGAAATATCTACGATAAAACAAAAAAACAAAAACGAATAAACACTCTCTCCTCAAAAACCGACGAATTAAAAGTGAACGCGTGCCCATGTACACATAGACTCTTCTAATATATAGGTATATATATTATTCTTATTATTGCGTTATATATAGGTAATAGTGTAGCTCGGTGTATTTCTGAATACTGTCTGATTATATTACATTCACCCAACTTACTGTAAGTATGACTTTGCTGGTGCAGATTTTTCGATCTAGAAAAATCATCCTATAGATAGATAGGATAGATGAATATAATATCGTTTAAACAAGCATGCTTCGTATATGGAGGTATCTATAGTATAATGCAGTCGGCGGTCGCAGCTACGATGTAATAAATGTAATAAAATATTATTATTATATATTATAAGGGTCGTATAATAGTATATCCGTTCGGTGCACATAAATTATTATTGCATCGGTTTTTGAGGGGCGGGGGAGGAGGTCTTATACATTTTTAGTCAAAACCTGTTTATCGATCAAGTTAATGGCAATTACCGGTGAAAAAAAAAATAAATACCTATGCACACACATACACACACTCCCCGGAGTGTACGTAAACGCGTATGTTCTTCGCTATATTATGTGTATATATATTATATACCGTAGAAAATTCTTTTCCACCGACATACCGGTTTTCGGGACGCCCATACTTAATATATAAACATACTACCTCCCATATACAACACACATACCCATACAAGTAATATTATATATACGCTCGGTGGTACATATTATATTATATACCGATGCTGCCGAGAATGTTGTACTTACCTTTATGTATATACATACATATATATATATATATTTATATATATGTAATGTATACAAGGTGATTCACCAAGTATGCTCACCCCCTTTTTCTTCAATAATGCAGCAATTCAAAATCTGATTTTAGGAATTTTTGAATATCCTACTTAAAGTCTTTATTTTCAAGTTCTTGAGATCTTTTTTAATATTCGTGGAGGGTACTGCTAAAATAAGAAATTCTATTTTTATAATAAAAACCCCATTTTTAACTATAAACTATTTGGGGGCGTCGGATCCCAAACGGCTCCCGTCTATTGTTTGCTTATTTCCAAACGGCTCCCGTCAAAAATGGTCTAACAAACAGGTTAATACCTAAACGGCTCCCGTAGGAAAAAAAATTAAATTAAAGCTCAGTCATGTCAGTTCACTTAAATTTTTAAAAGAACTAGAGTTCATTAGGAGTAAATAATTTTCATCTAGTGAAGTAACACATATGGATTATATAAAAAAAATTATGCCTAAATTAGATGCCGAATGTATGATTTTTTTTTAAACTAAAATTTAATATTATTTTAATAAAATATATGATACATATATAATACAATATATGATTTTTCTATATAAAATTTATAATTTACTAGTTTACACCAACAAAAGTTTAGCCATACCTCTTTTGAGACAGTTTTAAGTCTGTATAATGAAAATGAACTTGTGATTTAAAAAACCGGAGCCATTTGGAAATTTACCTGTTCGTAAAACCGTTTTTGACGGGAGCCGTTTGGAAATTGATCTTTTTGTAAAACGGGAGCCGTTTAGGAAAATGGAAGCCGAATGAGCTACGACCTTTGGGGGATACCCAATTTTCCTGTAAAATAACGTATTCAAATTAAACGAGAATTTTTGGAGTCAAAATATTTAATTTTGTGAATTAAGGATAATAATATGTCTATGATAATAGATTTTTGGTTTCAAAATATGAGGAGTGTGGGGACTTGAAAATTGTAGTAATTAATATTAATCTATCAACAATTATAATAATTTTAAATCCAACGTTAAGTAAGTAAATCTTATTAGTTATTATATATTTTTGTAAACTATTTTAAAGACTATCTTTAATATAAAAATTTTAATAGTAAAACTACTCATTCGAATTCTGAACTAGTTACATCGGTATTTTTAAAAATATTATTCACGAAATAATTTATAGTAAAATAAAAAACCCGTTTTTGTGAGAACCCTCCCCTTTTATTTAAAAAACAGAAGTTTTTATTACCAAAGAATACATTCTTTTGAATTTGTAGTATAACAAATCTCAAGAATTTCATTTTAATTAAATGAATAATAAATAATTAAATGAAAAAATGGAGTTTAACATTCTTACGTGGTGGCGAGACTTGCATGTATTCATTATACACGTTCTAAATAGTATACTCACTTATATACTATACTGGTGTTAATCATTATGCTTATTTCTGCAGCCGCGCGCGGATTTCGTGTCATGGTTTAATGGATTATCAATTATTTCAGTCTATGACAATCCCGTTTCATATTTTGTTGGCAGTCCCGTAACAGTGTTTGCTGCACAGTGCCTGTTGCAACTATCAGCATGAAATGAAATGCTGCAGTCTCCGTGAGTTGGAGACGACATATTATTATTATATTATCTTTATTTGAAAACGACCATATCTCGGAGATAGTGGAAAACTAACTATAATAATTAATACTATATTGTGCATAGTGTATTTTGTCCCGTCTT
>VUJU01001575.1:36367-53474 GCA_009835225.1 Aphis craccivora | reverse complement strand
GATTAATTTTGATGATGATTTTAAAGAGACAAGCATATGTCTGAATGAATGTGCTGTGAACTTATATCTGATGTATTAATAATAAAATAGGTGAAATTAAAAAATTTCAAAATTATTTAGGAAACTCAATTTAACCTGAACACTAAGAATTTGAACTTTGGATTTAAGTAAATAGATTAATTTTAATGATGATTTTAAAGAGACAAGCATATGTCTGAATAAATTTGCTGTGAACTCATATCTGATATTTTGGAACATTTACTTAATACAATTATTTAAAAAGTTGACTGATCAAGTTCTAATACCAATTAATGTCTTTTAAGTTCAGTTATCTATGTGTTTAACATCATTTGAAAGTTTGTTGATCATTGATTAATATCATATTGATTATTATGAATAAATAGATAATTTTAAATATGTTTTCAAATAGTTGTATTTCTATTTATTAGAACTTACTAACTTTAAAATTGTATTTACAATGTATGAGTTTTTGGAGTAGAGACTACAAAAATACCTAGGAAATTAGTGTTGCAAACATTAATCTATCCATTTACTTAATATATAAATCTTAGTGATGATTTTATAAATAACTACCTATATGCTTGGTTAATTTTGACACATTTGAATAAAAGGTTTTATCAGAGATTTATATTGTATAGTTACTCAGTTAACCAAAACAAATGTGATTGTGAACAAATCAAAACTCATCATACCACATATCCCCTAACTTGTCTATTCTTGTCATAAATGTATAGTAATCTCATTCTTTTGGTAGAGTTTAGCTAAGTCTTTCCTACTTTCCTCCTGTAAAAACAGAATTGAGCAAAAGTTATCATGTACTTGATATATTCTGCAAAAAACAAAATTGTATTTTTATAATATATTTTTACTTATGTATAATACTGTAGGTACCTAATGGTTCTGATTAATTAATAAGGATTAATTATTCAAATATTAATTTATGTTGTAACATTTTTTTCTTGCAGCTGAACGTGCTTTAGACACCATGAATTTTGATATTCTTAAAGGACGCCCAATGAGAATTATGTGGTCTCAAAGAGATCCTTCTCTTAGGAAATCTGGTGTAGGCAATGTTTTTATTAAAAATCTAGATAGAAGTATTGATAATAAAGCCATGTATGACACATTTTCTGCCTTCGGAAATATATTGAGTTGTAAGGTAAGTGAGTGTTTTTATAATATGTATGAATTAATTAAAATTACTAGGCTAAGGTTTTTATTCTGAATCAATGTAAAAGTATTATTGATAAAATGACCTTGGATCAGTTCGATTAGTTAAAAGCTGTATTTTATATTTTTTAATTTCTACAAATTTAAATTATTATGAAATACCTAGTAATTTAATATAAAGTTACTCATATTAAGTATTGATTTAATATTATTTTGTATGCTAATTAAAAAAAAAAAAAAGTAAAAGCAATTAAATAATTTGTTATTTTATTTGTTTTAAACTATAGGTTGCTCAAGATGAGACTGGTCAATCAAAAGGCTATGGTTTTGTTCATTTTGAAATGGAACAATCCGCCACTCAATCTATTGAAAAAGTTAATGGCATGTTGCTCAATGGAAAAAAAGTATTTGTTGGTCGATTTGTTGGCAGAAAAGACCGTGAAAAGGAGTTGGGTCAAAAAGCTAAACTTTACACAAATGTTTACATTAAGAATATAGATGAAAATGTCACTGATAAAGAATTGTTTGAGATGTTTGAAAAATATGGATCAATTACTAGCTTCAAGGTTTTATTATACATAGCTTTTATTTTGTATATTACCTATATAACCCACTATATAATATAGTTAATTATTAATGGATAATACACTTTTAGGTCATGTTCAGGGAAGATGGAAGTTCTAGAGGTTTTGGATTTGTGGCATTTGAAGATCCAGAAGAAGCTGAAAAAGCTGTAACTGAATTACATGGCAAAGAAAGCCCAGAAGGAAAGGTTAGTATATATTAATTCAGAAAATGGATATTCATGTGTTATTAATACAACAATATGTTAGACATATTATGTAGGCCGTGCTCAAAAGAAAGCTGAACGCCAACAAGAATTAAAACGCAAGTTTGAACAGTATAAGATTGAACGTATGAATAGATACCAAGGAGTTAATCTGTATGTGAAAAATTTGGATGATACAATTGATGATGAACGTTTACGCAAAGAATTTAGTGTCTTTGGAACTATTACAAGTGCTAAGGTAAATATTTAAATAGTTAAAAATTAAATGATTTTCTAGTGTGATAACTTCTGGCTAAACAGTCATTAGCATATTTTTGTTTGTATGAACTATATTAAATTATTATAAAATTATAATGTTCTAGGTGATGATGGATGATGGCCGTAGTAAAGGCTTTGGTTTTGTATGTTTTTCATCTCCAGAAGAAGCTACCAAAGCAGTAACAGATATGAATGGTCGTATTGTTGGTACTAAACCATTATATGTTGCATTAGCTCAACGCAAGGAAGATCGTAAAGCTCATTTAGACTCTCAATATTTACAGCGCAACACTAATATGAGAATGCAATCTATTGGTCCAGTAAGTTGGAGATGATTCTTGTTTTTAATTATGAATACATAAGATAATAAAGTTTATTGTAATAATGTTGGCTAATAATAACCTTAGCTTTTTAAGTCTGAGTGAATAATAAAAAATTTAACATTTTTTTGAATTATAGATATACCAACCTGGTGCTTCAAGTGGTTACTTTGTACCTACTATTCCTCAGCCACAGCGTTTCTATGGACCTACTCAAATGACTCAAATTCGTCCACAACCAAGATGGGCTTCCCAACCACAAGTTAGGGCTGGAGCACCACAAGCTGCTGCCGCAGGTACTTTTCCATATGATTAATATAATTTTATATTATATTTTTATTAACTATATTCTTGATAGTCTGGCCATTATTACCTGAATAAATATATATGTATACATTTGTTTTTATAATTGATCAATTATTTTTTAGGTTATCCAAATATGGCCACACAATACCGAAACATTGGAGCTCGTGCTCCTGTACCTGCAGGTCAACAAGCTGCATTGGCTAGAAACACTATGGTGGATAGAAATGCTAGACCTATTAGCACAGCCCAACAACAAATTCCTGGTGCCGTTGCTGCTGGAGGTGTGCGCGTTCCTGGAGCACGTGGTACAGGTTCTGGATATAAATATACAGCTAATATGCGTAATCCTCCTGGTCAAGCTCAAGGTATGGGACAAGCACAACCAGGTCAACCCCCTGCACCAGTACAAGCAGCTGTACATGTACATGGACAAGAACCACTTACTGCAACTATGTTGGCTACTGCTAAGCCAGAAGATCAAAAACAGATGTTGGGAGAGAGGCTTTTCCCTCTTATTCAAGTAAAATTTTAAATTATACTTGTCATGATATGTTAAATTACATGTTTTTAACTATTCAATATTATATTATAGCGAATGTACCCAGACCTAACTGGTAAGATCACTGGTATGTTGTTGGAAATCGACAATTCAGATTTGCTTCATATGTTGGAACATCACGAATCTTTGAAAAACAAAGTAGAAGAGGCTGTTGCTGTACTTCAAGCCCACCAAGCACAACAGACCCAAGTGAAGAAAGAATAGTTGCCCCCATGACATTTTCATCATTATCACATTTTATACAAATATTCGTTTAAAAATTTCTTTTTCATTAATAACTAATTTTTTAATACAGTGGAAAAATTAAAAACTCTGTATGAGTAAAAAATTGAGCGCATAAAAAAAAATTTAATTAAAAAAAAAATCAACAAAAAAATGGGAAAACTTAAATAATGTAAAAAAAAAAAAATAATACAAATAATAAATTGAACTCAACTGGAATATTGTACGGTTTCAATGTCAGTAGTAAATTCACAACATTTTTATGGAAATTTTGTTTTTGATAAATTATCAAATTTAAAAATTGACAACTACTAAAATCATATCTTCGATATGTGTCCTCTATATTATATTGGCCTTATTCAACTTATAAATTCTTTTTTTATAAAAAAAAATAAAAAATACTTATTGCTAGCCAATATTAATACTTAAAAAAAAAAATGGGACTTTTTAAGATCATCACAATAAATATGTGTTGTGCTTACTACTACTAATTTTCCGTTCATTCATATTTCATAAAACATTGCATTTTATTGGTCAATAGAATTTTTGTTAACAATAAGAAATCTTGTGTTTTACAATATACTATCTAAAGAAATTACACATTTGGACTATTTGTTGCATATTTATTCTCTACAGCTTAAATTTGTACTTCAAATACCATTGAATTATACATAACATTTTACAGATCTAATAATGGTATATTTAATCATTATTTCTTTCCTTAACCTATCCTAAAATATCTAAACAACAATTTCAGGAATTTTGCTCTAAAATCATTGAGTAAGCCATATTATTGGAACAAAATTGACATGTTTTTGTACTGTTTTATTTTGCGCTGACATCCTCTTAAACCCGTTACATTCAAAGTGAAGCTATATAGTGAGCATTTATAGCTTGTGTATTTGTTTTGTCAAATTGCTGCTATTAAGTTTGTCAAAACTAGCATTTTTTCTTTGGATTTGTATAGTGGTGTTTATTCTTGGCTAATCATATTATGACTTGATAGTTAAATGGATTTCATCTGTAAATATTTTGTGTTTGGAAATGTCAGTTATATTGTATTGATAACTATCAATGATGTTTATGGAACTTATTTTTATGTATTTACTTTAAAAGCAACAATCATACATAATACATGCATAATATTTAAAGCACTAGTAGAGCAGCTAAAGGGGAATTTAAATTTTACCCACTATTTGTTATCCGTCTGGTCGACCATTAATTGGAAGTGTACCTCGATATTGATTATTGATACCTATCCTACTTATACCAATAGTCCTTAACTGTATTATTTAGTGAAAAGGTATAACTGCAGAAGGCACATTTTCAACTAATATAAGGTCAATTCATTCAGTTATTGTTGCTAACACTACAATATAGGTTTTACCATAGAATACCATTGATTATACAATATAGTTTAATTATATTGATTTGTTATTACATCGATCAATGGGGTTACTAAGCAAAAATATGATACATAGACACAATAAATATTTGTTAGAGAGAGACAAAAATGTGGATTTGTGGAATAAATAAATTTAATATTACAATATATCAATTAATTATTTTACGTAATACGTTTTTATTGTTATTTACATCGAGCAATGATAAGTGATAATGTCATTGTTATTATTTTTTAAGATGAGATAGTATAAGTACCACAGCATAAATGAAAATATAATATACTATATATAGCCACTTCATTTATTCTGTGATAATACCAAATACTATAATATTACTATTGTTATCTATGGCCAATTATTGTGATTGGGATTTGTGAATGTGTCGAAGTCGAATATTGTGACAGATAATTATTGTCAAATGTCAATTGACATTACAATTTGTAATATTAGCTACAACGATTCCGACCGTCGTTGGCCGTTGCTGTGGTGTTGAACTTGTTGAAGGCGCAGTGAGTGAACACTGGACAGTGGCATACTCAACTAGATAAGTGGCGCCGTGAATGTGTGTGCAGCGTCGCTGTCGCTGTGCCGTAGAACCGAATGACTGTATAGTCGTGGCAGACGGCGTTGATAATAATTACGATAAACAATAATAATATTATTGTCGTCATCTCTGGCACAACTACGTTGTAATCGCTGTCCGACCGATAAACGTTTTTGGGGCCGCATTCGCCAACATGGACGGATCGACGACGAGTAAGTGTCTTCTTGATGACGCGATGACAGTCTTGATCAATATTATAATTATTGATAATCGATAATCTCGTATAATAATATCATTATATAACGATGTCATCTCGTTGTAACAGTATTTCGTTTGTGTTTCATGGGCTTTGATTTTTCGAACGACCCTGAAATATCTATATTATTAATAGAAAACTAAATCGTTCCCCAGACTCCTTATATATATATATTTTATTTTAAATCCATCTCTAGGTATTCTGTGTTTAATTCATTTTTATTTTTTTGTCCTTACTGGTCCTACGAGTAAAATGTCAAAAGCCGATCAGCTCCTGTCAAAGCTACCGCCGCCAACGCAATTGCCGAGTTTTGTCACTGATGCTCTGAATGGTAACAGTTCTTAATTTTTAGTCTCAAATTTTCATTCTCTTCATCATAGTTATTTTGGTCAATTCGAGGAATAATTACTTTGATTTTTTTCAATAGAGCCAAGAGCAGTCCAATCTAATCCAGTGTTGAATGCAACAGACATGACTAGTCAAAATTTTCACACTCCAATGTTTTCGTATGTTGATCTGGATAACCATGACATAATGACTTCTATAATAGGTTTACATTTATTTGTTCACAGGCCCGTGATAACTAGTAAAAATGAAGAGAATGTGGAATTGCCCACAAGTCCGTCTAATGAAGCAGTAGCCGATAAAGCAGTTAAAGGTGAACAGTCATCAGGCAAAGCTGATTTGTTTAACTGGATGAAGGGCAGTAGTTCTAGTATTTTTTCCATGGTCGCTGAAAAAGCAAAGAATTCTGTAGATGCTGTACTCACAACATTGGACCCACAAATGAAAGATACATTGAATCGTAAGCAAATAAACAGTCAATAATATACACTTGTTTATAGAATAGTGTTATATAATTACTGTTTATATCTTAGCCAATACTTTTGATAACACTGATGTGGTCGTTGCTTCCGAAAAAGAAATTGTTGTTAGTGCAGTAAGAGAGGGCTTTCAAAAAGTTTTTGGAAAAGGAGTTGTTAGGTAACTAACTCTTTTACATAATCATAATTATGTCTTTATTGCATACTTTACAGGAATAGCAAGATATAATATTTTGTTTACTTTAGAGGACTTGAAGCACCAGATCAACCATTTGCTGCTCAGCTGGTTGGATTTTCTGCCGCATCCAAAGCCACAAAATATTGTATCGATTCTGTTAGATTACATGTGGTGAAAGGTCCTGTCGTCGCCTTTGAAAGATTTATTGTAGAACCAATAGAATCCAAGTAAGTGAGATTTTGTTCATAAATATGTTGAACATGTTAATTATAACTTAATATGTTCTTCCTATATTGTTCGAAATGTTTCAAAACTTCAAAAGTCCAAACGTTATATTTTGATTTTAGTCAAATCAAATTATCAAGTTATTATTTTTATTAGATGGTACGAATTTGGTCTTTTGAAACTTAATGATATGGAACGAAACATAGATTTAGAAGTGTACACTCAAAGTGTCCCTGTACCTGCAACAATTGTTGGTTTGATTAGTGACGATACGCCCAAAGACTATGAATACATCTCAACTGGATTCAGTATACCGGTTGCACATTTCATGGCTAGCAACTTAAAAGTAAGACAACCTCAACTAAATAAGAACTACTGCAAAATCTGTGTTTTTAATTTTTAATATATATTTTTTAGGTACACCCGTCTGAGTGGCAAGAAGTAATGACTGGTGTAAGCCAAAGATCATCTTTATTAGCTGCTTCAGTATCATTGGCCATGTCATACAAAATTGCATTGGAATGATGGCATTTTTAGTTTAGCTTTAAAATCTATCAATACAATTTTTTTTTTATCATTATCGATTATTATTTACTGTAATAAATGTTATCAATTTGTATTCCCCCTCCCAAGGGATTGTGATTTTTAATTATTATTATATTGTTTTTTATCATGCACACGCTGTTATTAGATATATATTTGTACAATATGTCTATACTTATTACTTAATTAAAAAATTTAATTGCCATTTGGTTGTTATTATAAATTCTTCACTTTATTATATAAATTAGTTATCAAGTAATTCAATATTCTACTCGCATGTTAGTTATTGATAAAGTTCAATGATACATATTTAAACATTTGGTGCGTAGATGAATCGTCATAAATTATAATTAGGCAAAATAACAAAAAATAAAATAGAAATAAAAGTCTTACGTAACTGATTAAATTAAAACGTTTAGAATTTTGTTTGGAAGCTATCATGGTTTGAAAATGGTTATTAATCAAATGCATTATATCATTTATAGTAATTTCAAATGACTCATCTGTACCTAGAACACCACAATATATTTAGGCATTATTACCTTTATTATTGGCAATTGCCATACAGAAATGAAGTAAAAAATGTTCATTGACTGTGAATAATTTGTGCAATGTGCTTATGTATTTTATAATATGCTTTTCAGCTAGACCAGTGAACTCTGCAAATTAAAAAAGTGATCATATAGAGATGACAAACAAATGTGCAAAGAATTGTTCAAAAAATATTTGTAGGGATTTTTAAAGTTTAACACTAACAAAGGCATCAAATTAGTTGACATGTTGAAAAAATAAAATTCAACCAATAATTTTTATTTGTTATTTGGGTACAGAAAGGTTCACCATTTCTACTGTTTAATATCACTATTAAATTCACATGAGTACATTTTATTGATTTATGTGATTGATTGTGAAAAACAATAATTAAACAGTTTAAGTTGAAATAATAATTTTACTATCTGCCATTAATAATCTAAATATCTATTGTCAAATTGTTTATTGCATGGTAGTGTATTAAATAACATTTCATCTATGTCATATGACAACTAGTAATAATATAACTTATATTTATAATAAGCAAAAATATACATAATCATATAATGTTATACATTTAATTTACATAATTAAAATAAAAAAATTGTGTGCAGTAACAAATTTAAAAGTGTGCATTACTTTTTGTACGTTAACCGAAGTTATTTCGTTTAAAATTTTAAAATTTTTAGTTATAGGTAAAAGTATCAAGAACTTTTATAGAAGATTGTCTTAGATTGTCTTTATTATAATTTATAAGTATAACTAATTATTAATAAATACCTACCAAAAACAATATTATGCTACAAAGTTATATGTGGCACGTGTACTTACTAAGTCTATGTTTATTATTTAAAAATATTTTGGTGTTAGGAATTAGGTGTGCACTGTGCAGTAGCAAAATACCCTGATTTATATATTCACATATTTATATACAATATACCTAATTAGTATTTGGTAGTTATGATAGGTTCTAAATAAGTACTGATGTACCTTTTTTACATGAATAATTAATATAACTACCAAATCAATTTGTACAGGTAATAGGAATTAAATATTAATTTTATACCAAATTATAAAAGTTTAAAAAAAAAAAAGATAAAATATCAATAAATCACAATTTAAAAGTAGCTGATACTAGTGATACCTTCATACAATATGAATATATATATATATAATCTTGTTATTTTTACATGATCAATTATTACTTATATTATATATTATTTCTTTTAAAAGTGTCATTGTTAAACGCATGTTTCCACGTCAATATTATCTAAAATATCTTTATTAGAATTGAAATTATTTCGTGAAAATTCGTTATTTTAAATTCAAATTATCAGCGACATCGGAAGCACGATGAACAATCTACACGTCATGTACCTATATACCTAGAGAATTGCGAGTTGCTCAATTTGAGAAAATAACCCACATAAAATAAATAAAATAAGCTAAAAACGTAGGTATGGTGAACAATATATGTTTAATTTTTTTCGTAATGATTTGTGTACACTGGTACACTAAATGGAAATTTAAAGTAAACCAAAGTAAATCAGTACACACTACTTTCACACTAAGGCAAGCTCCTTGTCCAAATGTACTACTTTACGGCATCCCAGCTATTCCTTCATTACCCACAGTAAAATACCTTGGACTAACGCTCGATCAACGGTTAACTTGGGCTCAACACATGCGTGAAAAAAGATTATCCCTAAACAATAGGCTACGTATGCTGAAACATTTAATTGGCAACAATGAGGTCACCACTCACCCCTATCAATATCAAACTCCTCATGTATAAATCCTTATTAAAACCCATCTGGACATACGGACTCCAGCTATGGGGAAATGCTAAAAAGTCTAATCTAAATAAGATACAAGCTTTTCAAAATGTGACATCAAGAAAAATAGTACCTAAATGCCCTCCATGTATTTCAAACCATACTCTACACATAGATTGTAATCTAAAATCTATTCATGACGAAGCCAAACGTTTCTATAAAAAATTTCATCACCGTCTATTTACTCATTCAAATCCTCTCATCAAGAATTTATCATCCCTCACAATTCCAGGTAGCCCTCCAAGACGACGTAAACGTAATTGCATGGTGCAAAGATCTATTGCATTAACAGTAAAATTAAAAACATAAAAATAAAAAAAAAAACGAAAAATGAAAAACTAAATCAAAATTGAAAGCGTCATTACTGGGTGGCTACTTTCCTCAAATTATGTATTTCATGCTCTTTGTTTTCTCTTAGCACATATACTCATTATGTCCATAATATGATATAGATAGTATATTTTTCTTTTAAAAATAAAAAATTTTTTTTTAATATTTTAGTAATGTTATAATATGAATGTTCAAATAACAATAAAACATGCTCTAATTTAATTTTCCTAAAATAATATTTTAAATTACATGATTTAATTTTTTAATAATACGTATAATACGTAAGTACTTACCTAGTAATAATAATTTTGTTTGAATTTTAATTTTGAAGATGATCCGGGGATACCAATCCACCCTTTATCGCGGATAATCGAGAGTACATTGTACTTAATTTTTACTCAATAAGTTATAACAATTGACCAAAAAATCATATTTCCAAGAATCAAGCTAAACATAAGGTATGTGAATACATTTTGCGTACTATG
This sequence comes from Aphis craccivora, assembly GCA_009835225.1. Taxonomy (NCBI): domain Eukaryota; kingdom Metazoa; phylum Arthropoda; class Insecta; order Hemiptera; family Aphididae; genus Aphis; species Aphis craccivora. Next base: position 42,674 of record VUJU01001575.1, on the reverse strand, counting down.
TTGGCAAAAGAATTAACTGGACGATCTGCAGGTAATTTAAAAGCGATGAACAGTTTAACTTTTGATATTATTCATATAATATATATATGCATGTATAAATATTGTCATACATTTAATAAGAAATTGCGTGTACCTATACTATAATTAAATGTGCTGCATCCAGGGGCGGAGTGGCTCCAAAATTCTTAACGGACAAACCGATATTTTCAGGCCACTTTTTAATATTAGCCATACGGCCTACGTACATTGACATAATATATATATATATTTTTGGAAAGCGTTTATATAATTTTTTATGTCCAATCAATGTACACAAAATTATCGAATACCTAAGAGAAATATAGAATGATGTCCGATGGCCGCAATTTGTATATGAAATCCAGGTCACCGGGAAATGTCCCGATTGCCCGGTAGGCCACTCCGCTCCCGGCTGCACCTGAAGTAAATTCCCGGGACTGCCTCTGTCGTAATTCTCTTAAGAGGAAGTCATACCCGCATGTGTTGTCTCTGTCCCTATACACGCGTAATATAGTTAAAAATTGTTTTGCGCGGGACAACTTTACTCCCTCGATATTTATATCAAAGTTATAAATCCCATTGGAAAGAACTTCACCTGTGTCGTAGCGTTTTAATTTTTTTGATAACATGAATACAATTAAAGTTATTGGTTTAAGAACTTTAGGGTTTTTTCATTTAATTATTAAAAATTATCGGTTACCACTATCAAAAAAATTAAAACGCTACGACACAGGTAAAGTTCTTCTCAATGCGATTTAAAATTTTGGTAATTTTGATATAAATATCGAGGGAGTAAAGTTGTCCAGCGCAAAACAGTTTTTAACTATGTTACGCGTGTATAAGACAGAGACAACACATGCAGGTCCTCTTATAAGAGCCGCCCAATCAACGATACGACTACAGGTGATAATTATGGTATATATTATACTCGTTCGTCTTCCATTACGAGTCAGACATTTATTATCTTTCTTACGTTTAACCTATTGAACGGACTCACCGTATTGCCGAATTTTCTAAGTCGTTGGCTAATCAGTGACATGTACTGCAGGTATTCCTCGTATGGCGTGCACGGCGACCCAATTTATATACCGACCGGACTTACACTTACGATCAGGTGATATTTGTTCAAGGTGTCCTGACGTAGGATAATGTGTCCCTATCCGCATCCTTAACTTGTATTTAACTTGTATACAAGGCCGTACCTTGGGGGGGTTTGGAGAATCCCCTTCCCCTGACATTTTTTCGTGTTATATTATGTGGTTAGGTAATATGCTATACTAAATTTCCTATACAATATTATAATAAAATCATGACATAATTTTTTAGCTTAAAACCCCTCCCAAAATTAATTTCTAATTACGGCCTTGCTTGTAAACATGATACTCCGACTGAACTATTATAGTATCAGGATGGGTGCGGTTTATTCGCATCGGTTGCAGCAGTTACTTTGTTGTCGCGTTTACTTTTAGGTTTCATGTACGCTAACATAAACTTTTAGAACTCCGGTGTCATTTTTGTCTTTGGCTGAAATCATAATTAATCTCATTAAATTTTTTTTTTTAGTAATCTCTATCATGGGTTATGCATTTATGCTCCACTTTCCTATAGAATATTATATTTAATATGCGTTAGTACCATTTGTCTATTTGTACTACGGGAGATACCAATATTGAGATATCTATTACTTGCATGTAATATTTGGACTTTGAACAAAAAATACACAGATAAATACTTCATACATTTAGTATATTTATAGAGCTGCTAAAATAATAGTTCGCAACTTCAAACACAGAACATTACACATATATATATTTATAAATACGAATCGTATAATATAACTAGTGTAAATTTTTTATAACATAACTGGTCCAGTACAATATATTTTGATTACGGAATTAAATAATTTAAAAATATAATATAATATTATTAGTATAAAAGTGAATTAAAACTATGCATGAGGAACAAAAGTTGTATAAATTAACCGACGCGTGATTGTAGGGTTTGCCGAAAGGACTATTTTAATTTTATACTATATTCACCTAACTGTTTAGCACTCATTTCGGAAAATAAATTATAAACCGTGTGCATGGTGAAATAGGTCTTGTGAAAAATACTGCAGTCAGTGATTATAAGTTTGAAGAATACGCGTTGTTGCAGGGGATAACGAGTGTTAAAAATGTTTTAAATTGTTTAGAACTATTATTACATTCCCAATTACACGTAGGTATTATATTGAGTAAATAGCCATATTTTATGTATTTTTTTACGTTAAACTAAACACAACATTACAATATATTTTGTATGACCTATTTTCTTAGGCGATATAGTTATTTTGCAGAAGTTTGCATGTTTAGCATCTTCAAGGATCGACATTTAGATAAGAAGAACCGTGAATTTCAGGTCAAGGCCATTAGGCATTTACGAGCAATTTTTGGGGTTTTATGTTACATACCGATGAAAATAAAATATTCGTAATTGATTTCGTTCCGAGGATTAATACATTCCGCGAATGTATTAATATACATTATAATATTATCTATACTATATTATCTATTTATTCATTTCGGCAAACCCTTTCTACAATATTTTATTTTTATACCGTCACTCGAACTATATTATAATATATATTAATTATAACGATGATGATAATAATAATAATAACAATGCATATGACACGCGCACCCTGTATTTTAAATATTAATACAATATACCTATAATTCAACATCAAAAATTACCCCGATTATTTGAATTGAACACCGTGTGACACGCGTTTTAAATAATATAATGTGTACTTAATATATTATTATATTACGTAATTACAGAATAATATAACATCATATTATCATAATGAAATATTAAATATGTACATTATTTCTATGTACATCAAAATTTCTTAGTGGATAAAATACGACTCTATTTACGTATAAATTTACGCGTTTGCGAGTATAATATACTATGTATAGTATACTTACAAATTTCATTATTTATATAAATTTATTATAGTCAGTGGTGCTGTTATCGATATTATATACACAGTAGATAGATGACGAATTTACAATTATATAGGGCTGTCTTATGCTGGCGAGTCAGTGCACATGGTGGTAACCGTAACCGTTGTCTAATACATATTACTATAATTATAAAAACACGTACACTGTCAATATTGTGCTACCATGTATTATTTAATACGGTATTATAATAACACACAAGACCGCGGACCGCCTCACACGTTGAATGCTTACCTGTATGGGGCAGAAGTATATAACATTAGGAAAAGTTTACCTTGTTTTATTTTGTACCCTGTTTTAGGAACGACGAGAAAGAATGATTGTGTTAAAGGCGGTTTAATTGCAGTTACGTCTTCAGTCGTGTTCCGTGCTTTACAATTACAACGTGACTTAATAATCCTTCAATATAATAGCGTGGAACGTGATTATCACAAAAAAAAAAAAAAACAATTTGGTGCTGTTTTTGTCTATATTTTGCGATTAATAAGCGGTGTATCAAATGTTCCTATACAGTACACGTATTATTATTAGTCCATCGAAATAAAAGTTTAAATCTCAGCATTTTGAATGCCTGAATATTGTGGTTGCTATGTTAGATTGTTAGGACGTGTTACCGTTAAATTGAAAAATATTTAACTTTTCGATGCACGGTTTACAATGGTAAAATATTTATTGATAAAATTTAAAAAAACACTTAAAATAAGTTAAACAATTTGTAAAGTATTAGAAGTCAAACTGGCTAATCTCTAACTCGTTGTCTCGGAGTCACCGAGTGCGTCTATTGTATGCTGAATATACTGCGATTAAAATATCAAATACCTAGTAACATATAGCAGATTTTGGACGACTAGATTTTAAAATACAATAGAGTTTAAAATACAGCGATGGTACCAGTGGCGTATTTACGGGGGGTGGTTTAGAGGGTTTCCACTCCCCCCCCAAAACCAAAATATTTTATATAATGGTTAGAAAAAAATAAAAACGAAGTACTAATATCTCGTAATTTGTATCATAAATATAATATAAACCCCCCCCCCCAGAAAAAAATCGTATCTACGCCACTGGATGGTACGGTATTCTTTCCATAAAATTTTTGTTCCGGAAATAACGGTACAGCACAAAGTCAATCTTATCGTATTCTTAATAATTCTTAACCTGCATAATATAGTATAGCTGTTACTAATCGTAGCTGCTGTAAGCGTGATACCTATATCATCCACTTAATCACGATGTGTCGGGAAATTTTTAAAGGGTTTGTCCTAACTGGACTTTTGAACACGACAGACGACGTAACTTACGCTGTTTAGTGTGTGTGTGTGTGTGTGGAAAACAGAAACAGTGCGTGTGCGAGAGGCGGCAATATTTCAATATTGTATTTTAATATAATATTATACAGTGGCGGCGGTTACCTAACACGCGGACGCGAATCACGACGGACAGCAGCCGACGTAACCGTTGACGGCCGCGGCGGGTCGGCGCAACGGCGGCCTGCCGAGCTCGGCGCCCAACACGACGACGGCGTTCAGGTCGTCGTCGCAGCTCTCGTACACCGAAGACGACGACGAGGAGGGCGAGTTGGCGACGGCCGTTTCGCCGGTGCCGTCGTCGCAGCTGTAGACGGGCGACTGTCGCCGTCGGCAGAACATTTCGTGCCGTTTGCGCCGACTGCTGCCGCTCGAATAGGTCGGATCGTCGTCGACCGGCGACGGTGTGGCCGTATTCGTCGCCGTGGACGGCGGCGATACCGCGGGCGGCGGCGGGTCGCGCTTCCGTTCGATCAGCACGTCGCCGACGATTTCGCCCGTCTGAGAGTGCACTTGCAACACGTTGGCAGCCCTGCAGCGAATGACCGGTGCAGCAGCGGCTGGTTTTTGTGTTCGTACTTCGGTTACCGTTTTCGCCGTCGCGGTCGCAGGTCGGCGGTCGGAGTCTCCGTCGTCGTTGTCGTCGTCGTCATCGTCGCCGCCGCCGCCGACATCGCAGACGTCCACTGTATCGGAAAACGCGACCGTCTTCTTGCCGGCCGACGCTATCGAACAGCTGCGGTGATCGCCGCGCTGTGACGACAACGGCGGTACCGGCGCCGACGCTACCGGTTCCGGTTCCGGCAGAAGCACGCCGGCCGCCGTCAGACCGGAAACCACGGCCGCGTGATGTTCGGGCGTCGCGTCCACGCTGGTCTGCTGTATGGAGCTGTGCAACAGTCGCGTGCTGTGCGTCTTCAGGTCCAGCCTTAAGTAATAGGGGTTATAGTAGTGCAGCGGGGCCGTGTCGGGCAGCGGGTGCGTTTCCGGCCGGTCGACAACGAACTGCTTGACCACCACGTACCGTCCCGGATACGGTATGGGCGCAGGGGCCGCGCCGTGACCGTCGCCGGACGCGGACGCGCCCCAGCCGTCGCCCCGGGACGCCGCCGCGTCGTCGCCCGGTTGGTCGGGCGTCAGTGGTTGCGCCGCGCCCCTACCGAACTGACAGTACCACTGAGCTTCTACCTCGTAATCTCATTTCTTCTCCTTTTGGTCCTTGTTCAGATAGTGCAACACGTAGTGCAATACCAGGTCGTAACAGTACTTGTACTCAGTCTAAAACGACAACGGCAAACGATTAATCCATTTATACAAGTATTCCTTAAATTGAGGGAAAAAAATATTCATAATAGTATAATGAGGTGTGTAATGTTTTCGGAATTGCTGTGGCTCCACAAAAAACAAACATCGTTTGATGGTTATAATATATTATACAGGTAAATAATATCTGATATGGTTAAAATTCAAGCGGTCATAAAAAAACTAATTTTACTATTTAACAAAATATTTTTTTTCAATGTAGCCTTATGTAATATTTTTAAATTTTAAGTATAAATAGAAAATACATTTTGAACTACAAAATAATTTGTAAGTTTCCAGATTTTGACTTATTTTGTCAAAATTCTATTTTCAAATGGTTCTAAAAAAATACCGGGAACACGAATTTAAAATTTTTTATATATTTTTTAATTTAGAAAATGAACAACTTATTAGAAACGTTGTATTGAATGATCAAGCATTTTTATCAAATCATACGTTTTTATCGTAATTTATAAGATAATCTAATGTTTCAATGTTGTCTATAAGCAGTTCAAAAAGAGTTAAAATATTTTAAAAATTATGCCATGCATTGAAAATAATAATATTTTTTTTTTTTATTTATTAAAAATTTAAAATGTTTCAGCATATTGTACATGCTATTACAAGTTTGTTAACAGTTTTTTAATTAATGACAAATTACGAATTACTAATATT
>VUJU01001575.1:23515-36298 GCA_009835225.1 Aphis craccivora | reverse complement strand
AATTTCAAGTTTTTAAGGTTATTTATTTTTGAATAATTACAAAATAAAAAAAATCAATTTTGGGCAGAGCGTAATAATTCCCATTTTCCTTATTTTTTTAATTATTAAGAAAAATACTTGAAAATTTTTACTTTTGACTCTCCTAAGTATCAATTAGCTTCAATATGATTCCAGAAGCTTCCTCTTAACTTGGTGATCAAAATATTTTTATTATTCCAAAAGTGATGACTGATAGATAAAAAAATATTTTCTAAAACCAACACATTTTTATGCTCAGAATATAAAAATATCCAAAAATGTTACAAAAACATTTATTTAAATTGGTTCTTTTAAAGTACAGTAGTAATGAATCAAACAAATAATTCGGCTATGAAAGAAAAATGAATTCTGAAAATATTATTAAATGAGTATACGAATAGGTACCTATTCATATATCATATCATTACCATCATGATAATAAATTTAGTATATAAATTATGTAGATATAGTATAATACAGTGTATGATAAATTTTAATTTCATTGCTCATATTATTACTAACACAGATTTGTAAAATTTAAAACATTGTGAACTTATAAATTAAAATTGTTAACGTTACATATATTCTACTCCTACTTGTAGGAAACCTTGGATGGAATAATTTCGGAAAACGTAATATTAATTTATAGCATTTCTGCTTAATGTTATTATAGTATTACATATTGCGTACCTATATTTAAACAAATTATTTTTTAGTAAAATTGTACTCTGGACTAAAGGATTTGAAAAATTGGACGAAATTGACGGGTCACTCGATATTAGTAATACGTCTGAATGGTAATAAAAAAGTTAATACGAGAATATCTTGACAAAGAAACAAATAATTATTTCGTTGTAAAAGGTTCCTACAAAATATAGAATAACTAAAATGACGGTAATCATATATTATAGTCCTTCGTATATTTGTAATTCGTTAGAAATGAACGGGTTGAAGACTAGGAATATAAGTAGTAAAAAACGAGAACATTGTTATTTATCACTGATTCTGAAATATGCAGGCGTACACGCATAATACATTTAAGCAGAACTGCAGAAGTATAAAACTACGTATGATAATATATACTATAAATAACCATTTTTACAGACGAGACAGATTTTGAATTAACTTTAGTGCTTATACTGTGTACGCTTAAACTGTAGTGAAATTTTATTTTTAGAATTCTGAGTGGTGCGATGAATGACGTATTGGTTATACATTGATGTGTGTTTTATTTTTGTGTTTGCGTCTTTCATGGTCTTTTGGAGCAGTAAAAATAATACGATTTTCAACTTTGAGGGTAGTTTTTGATAGAAAATTGTATATAATTTGAGGAGTAAAATTTAAAAAAAAGGTTTGCACATATTTCATTAAATTTTCAAAACATGTTGGTTGGTGCATTTAAAGATATTAGGAACGTTCGATTTTTTTCAAAAATACTCAATAACATGATTCATAACATTTTTTTTTTATATAAACATTTTAAGTTTCATTGTTGAAATAGGATGTTTAAATTTTTAGTTATAATTTAAAATACATTATTTGCAAGGATTTGAATCTATTCGTTCTATGTGTATTATTAAGTACAATATAATTTAAAAAAAGTGTTTAAACTTAATTTTTAGCTATGTAGATGTGAACCTATATTCAAATCGTTTTGCGATATCCAAATTCTATATTACGAAAGTAATAACTAATAACTCAACGCTTATGATTTAGTTTTAGGTAAAATCAGTTCAACTGATCAGTACTGAAAGAAAAATAAATGATTATAAGCAATATAAATATTTAACTAAGTATCTTTAGATAGACGATAAGTTGACAGATAGTCTTTACTGAGATTTTCGTTTTTCGTATAGGTACAATCAATTAAAATAAAATTTAGATAATTTAATTATTGAATTCAAATCTAATACCTATATCATGTTCAGTAACTTACTTAATTACGATGTATACACTTGAAAGTTTGACACCTACTATGTTTACAACAAGGATACTTCCTTGATTTCATTATTAATATTTATTACTTGTTTAATATACATAATAACATATATTATTATAGTTAATGCTTGTCGGTAATCATTGTTATTGTGTTAAAATACTGAGTAATTCCAGTAGAAATCACCCTTAGAAAAACATGGTAGGTTAAATTTAACGTGTATTGGCACATTTAAAATGGGTTGGCAAGGGGTGTATTGTTGGTCGCTCACCATATTCTCTATGAGTTGCGGTCGGTGACGTCTGACAGTCTTTACTGCTTGGAAGACGTCTACTTCACCATGTTGGATAACTTGTTCGATACACGCGTTCGCAGCGCAATAAACACCGCACCTGCCCCTCCCGTCACTGAAATGATTTATACGAAAATTATAAAATTATTTATTTATTATTATATTATAGGGTAGGGTGTTTAGGTTGCCATTACCACATTTTTGGCGTTAATTCATTAAAAAGTTCAATTTCGTGTCGTTTTGATAAATAAAGTAAAGGATAATTATATTAGTCACAAGAATGAACAAATTCCATTAGTTTGTCATTTATTCTACATAATGATAAAATAATTTTGTTTCACAAACTTAAATCAGTTATCACTAATAGTTAATACACACTGACATTTTATTTTAAATTCTTTAATTATAATTATAAAGGTATAATAGGTTGGTGTGTTATAAAATATTGAAAAAAAATATCAAATATTCAACATAAAGTAAATTATATTTTGTTATAATAAAGAAAATTGATATAATATATTTTTTTTTGTGTTGGGAATTGTACATGGAAATTGGAGATTCTAGGTTTTACCTAAACCTTACTTAAAAATAAATATATTCACATCCCTACAAAATTTAAGTCTTATGGGACTACCCTTGAGTACCGGTAGGTAGTCAAAAGGTTGATGGGGATGATTCTTGTGATTTCGTTTTTCGTTTATTTTATTTTTTTATATCACTGTAAATAAATTGTACTAAAATATAATAACACTCACTGTGATACGACCACGACTGGTCCGTAGTCAATCCTTTGTCGCCACCTCTCGACCATGTTCATAAGTTCAACCAGAGAGTTGGTAGAGGTGGGCACCCTGTGGCCCAGCGGCCAGCAAGTAAGCTGAAATAGTTGGACCGTTCTCGGTGGCGCTTTCACGCCGGCCATGAGTTCAGTGAGCGATACGATCTGCAAACGTATGATACAATGCAATGCAATATTGTAATATACCAACGATAGTCAGTATTGGGTAAATGTAACGCGTGATGATGACGCCAACGTACCTTTTTGTTGATCCTAAACAGCCATGTCTTTATATTCGCGTAGTGATTATGAGATATATGATCGATGGTGAACACCGGACCGTATTTCTTGGAATGTCTACCTTCCGGCCAAAACGGAGGGTATTGTTGCTGTAAAAACACAAAACATATTAAAAAAATGATATCATTTATTTTATAATGTTATAGCGCAGGGGTGGCAATTTTTTTTAACGCGACATGCTAAAAATTGCGAAATTTTTGTTTTTTTTTTTTATTTCTTGCGTGCCATTTAAGCATTCAATAAATAGTTGAACCGTTTTCGTGACTTCAAAAATTTTTTCACGTGCTATGGATTTTCTATCCCTGCTATAAAGTGTATAATAATATGAAAACCAACGACTTACAGAGTCTCTGGGCGGCAGGCAGAGGACGACAACGGCCGAACACTCGTAATCGTATACGAGCGACCAAAAGTCACCTGGAGTGTGTTTGATGGGCCATTCTGTGACAATGTATTCTCTAGGTTTGGTGTAGCCCTGCGGCATGAAACGACAAAATACAACATTTATATTATACGAGTATACCTAGTAAGAAAAATCATTTGTGGCACATATATAATAAATAATACAGTGGTTACTAATAACTCTCAGTATTTGACCCACAGACCTCAAGCTTAAACTTAAATTTGACGAGGTACCCCTTTTATAGTATATAATTCTAATCTTTCCGTTTTCTGTGCATGTATACGTTTTAAATTTCAAACGTGTACCATTGTAAAAATTGTTAACTCATGTGTGTCGTCAGAGTCACGAACCATTGCCCTCGAGTTACATCGACTCGTGGATGACATATTGATAACCACATAATATCTGACTGCACTACGTACGAGCAGTGCATGTAATACATATACGCAGATTGTATATCAATGGATATTAATAGTATTATAGGTACTTACGTCAACAAAAACTGCGTTTATGTAGTCAGTAAACGTGTTGCCTTGAAACGAAGTCAAATACGGTCGAAAGTTGTCAGCTAAAGGGGAAAAAAACCGACGTAAGCGACAAAATACGTACGTTTTTATAAAAATTATTCTGTGTTGTTTTCTAATATTATATCAATCAGGGTGCATAACTTTAAAGTTGTGGAGTATCATACAAAGGTGCGATACATTATATTATATTATACTAACGTGGAACGATCAACACGTCTCTGTTCTTTTCTCGGTTGTCGCCTCGATGACCGCCTGCGCAATCGCCAATCGTAAAACGTGGAGTCATCTTGCAGATTTGCTAGAAAAAAAAAGTGTACAAACTGTAATGTTATTATTTTCATATTTTTTCTTTTAGTTGAATTGGTTTGAAAATGTATGGATGTTAGAGGTTAGTGTAATCCAAGTTTTATAGATTATAATCTATAAACCTTGAGTATAATCATAGTACAAGACGTATTCTCTGGATAAAACTTAGTAACGGCCACAGATATATAATATAAATTCTATTATATATCTATGATGAGCACCATATACCTTAGTCCGTGGTCTCAACCTATAATTCGGATCTTTGATGAGTCTACAGACTACAAGATCAGAAGAGTACCTATTATAAATATTTTATAATGATAAAATACATTTTCTACAGGCGCGGCATTTCTAATTATATCCATTGTTTGATTGATTCCGATTAAAAACAGAGTAAATGATAAATTTTAACCTTGAGGCATATTGTTTTGTTGATCGCGAAAGATAAAACAAAATAATATTTCATTTCAAAATGTTTATAGGTTAAGGAGCTAATGCTTAATTTTATTATATTAAACATTTTTCTCATGTACAAAATGATCTCGAGTTCGCAAGGCAATGCAAGGGACACTACGTGACATTAACTCATTGTACACCTTCTATAAGTATCAAGAGTATACTTAATTTCTTAATTTTTGTATTGATTTTTCATTTCGGTCTGTATTTTGATCACATCGTCATTAGTAATAAAGGACAAAAAATACTCATATTATATATACCTGGTATTCTCTTTGATATTCGTTGAGCTTAGTTTCGATGTCTTTCATGGACTTTTGTTTCAGTTTTTGGGAAAGTTCTTTGACGGGAAACCATGAAAATCCGCAAAGCACGAACTCCTCCAACGTGTCGTATATGAATTTGTATTGGTTCTGGTTTTCGAGTACGCACAAGTATTAACAAATAACAATAATGTTTAAGTTTTATTTATACTAGATTATTAATTATACAAGTACAGGAAAGCTACTCGTCGTTTTGGGGCCGCTCTAATGAAAAATAACTAAGTTACAAACCACTTACCACTTCAAAAATAATATTTTGAATGATATTACAATATAGTGTTGGGCATATTATTTTATACAAAGTTGTGAAACTAAATTTTTAAACAAATTTCACTTATTATAAATTATAATAATATATAGTGCTATTAATTGAACATATGCCCGTTGAGAAATGGTAAGGAGTCGTGAAATTTAATTAGGTACAAAAATGATAACTATATTTATGTATAGGTACGTATGTACTAAGATTACCAATGTCTCGACCATTCCTTTTCTGGACTGTCTGAGTGTTTTTAAATAACCAAAAACGTCATAACAGTCTTCTTCTTCGGCGAGTTCCAGGTTTGCGTCGATCGACAGATAGACACCGGAACGACCGCCACCGTCGCTGTGAAAACAACAAGTTCCCCAAGTTGTTATTAGTGAATATTATATAGGTTATATAGGTATAACAAATAATTTGCGGGTATGCGTATTTTTTACGTAGGTAGATGGCAATGGTACAAAGACCTGAAGTTAAAAAATGTTTTTTATTGCTTCGATCGAAATAGATACTTTTTTTGAACAATCTAAGCCTTTATTATACAAACCAAGTACCTATAAGAATAATTTGTGCTCGTTTTTGAATATTTCACAAAGTAGTTGCTTTTTGTTAAAATTAATCGCAACAATGGTATTTACTAGACCAATGTGAATTATCTGATGTTAAAAAATGTATTTAGAACACATATTGTTATATTCATAAGTTTATATGCATTATTCTCGGGCTTATAACGGTTCATTTAGAGCCATCGCTGTTTCTAAAATGCTTTCCCACCGTTCTCTATCTAATGTCGCTCTTATATCCAATAATGGATTGACTTAAAAAAAAATATGTTTCAACTGTATTATATCATCTCTGCCCAGCCTCGTGGTCTTTTCCTTTTTAATTTATTTTCTGTGACTTTTTTAATGAGTGAAATTTTGGCACCCCATGCCAGACGTGTACTGTTCATTCCAACCTCTTTCTGACTAAGAAATAACGTATATTATTATATAATTGTATTATATGCATTGTTAAATAAATAATTTATAAATGGATAAAAATTAATAGCTTTATAGAAATTATTGAATGGATTTTAAACTTTGGTTTGACCGTTGGTTCTCAGAATATACTCGTAGTTTTATAATCAATAGTTATCTTCTAATTATATTTATAATCTGCCGTAACCGAAAATTGAAAATAATCATCAATTATTTTGCTTACGTGACTGAAAATATTCACACGGCATTGCATTATATCCTTGCATCATCGTTAATTTAGTGAGTATATCCCACTAAAATACTTCCCTTTACTATCTTACAGTCTATGATATTATATCGTGTATGCGAACTATATTTTATAGGTGTCGAAAAATGAGTACACTCACTTGCAGTGGACTACGATCGGATTGTCGTGTTGCAGCCGGGAACCAACGACGGCTCTCATTCTTCGCCTAAACTCCAATATCGCATTTGAGAACGGACAGGTGTGGCATGGCCATTCGGTGTAATGAAATTGAAGTAAAGTCCGAGTTTCTTCTTCGTTCTGAATATATGCAAATATAAATTTGTTATTATTATAAAATGACATGCATAAATTAGATCTTTTGTTATTATATTCATCCAGGATTTAATGAAAATAAAAATATGATTGATGATTGAATACGAGTAATTATACACATAAATATGTATAGATTACCAACGTTTATTACCAATGTTTAAAAACAAACGGCGTTATAATATATCGTTGTGTCACGGTTTTAGCGTGTCTTAGTTAACTGGAAAATCATTATTTTAATTTTTTTTTTTTATATATAGATTTTTATAATCTGTGTTTTCAAATTAACTGAAACAACTTAAGTTAATACAACATATTTTAAAATTAATTTAGTTGTATTACCCGTCTTTGACAGTGAAATAAAATTATCATTCTTTTATAATTGTTTAGTTTTATTTTACAGGCACCTCTGTCGTGTTCCTATTTTATTGTTTAGTATTCCTAGAACAAGAGTTAGGTCTATAAAACCATACTTATTACATGCTTCGTAGTATGCTATTTAAATTGAAATAACGCTGTTGAAATCCGTTCTGTAGTTTCCAAGATTTTATCCCGGACATAAAAAATACTTTCTTTCATATATCATATTACTATTGCTTTAATTACTTATGGTTAAACGGAAAAAATAACTAAAAAAATAAAATAATACGCTTCTGTAAACAATAGTTTATCAAACTGAACACTGTGTTCGGTAATAACCGTATCTATTGTGGATACAATTCGTTTTTTTAAGACTATAATATCATGAATTAGATTTAAATAAATGAAATTTGCTTTGATTTTTCTGTAACTCTAACAGAATTTATCAGCAGATAATGTAATAAAGTAATATCCCCAAAAATGTTAATGAAAATAAGTTTTATCTTATTCATAACAAAGTATGTGACTCATAGCAATTTGTATACTAATTGTTAACTTTGTAAGTTTTCACAGATTAATATGCAACTTTTGATGCGTATAAGTATATACAGTATAGAGTATAAACAATAAGTTGATTATTTCGATAAAATGTTTTATTACCTTTCCCAACTATTTGTTATTTAGATCTGAATAACTTCTATGTTCATCAAATTCATCAATTGGTGGGCAAGAGTATGCGTTATGTAATTGTATACCAAAGTGCACAAAAAAAAAAAAAAAGGTGTAGCTGTAGAAGTATTATCATTTTGTGTAGTACACAATGTCATGTTGTAATAAGTAAAATAATTTTACTCTTTAAAAAAAAAAAATAATAATAATTTTTTGTGTTTTAAAATAATCATGAATACCTTACAATTAATACAATAAATACCTATACCTATATAATAATATCATATTATTGTTTAATAATAATAATAATTCGTTGATTTAATTAAACATATGTTGTTTCTATTTTATAATATAAGATATGTTCAACTATCTTCTATAGTAGGTACTACTATATAATACTTTAATTATATGTGTGATTAATGTATAATATATTAATACGTGTCACCATTAACCAAAGCCGTTTGTGTATGTTAAGTGTTAACAGTGACCAAATTCCTAATGTAAATGTCAATATCTACTAGTGAATATATATATTATTTTAATTTTTCAAAATTCACCAATTGATTTTATTATTATGTATGTAGTGTTTGTAGAATTGTAGACATTTACCAGGTGACTATCAGCATTCACAAACTGTGGAAATTCACAGTAACATTAACAAGGCTATGATGCTGGCGTAGATTTTAGATAACATTTATAGAGATAAAATCAATAAAGCAGACAACCAATAATGAAGCTTGATGCACTGACAAATGACAACACAATCAAAACTATGTAGGTTTTTTTTGCCTAATATAGTTTTATATCTCAATATTTGTAAATATTACTGGCATAATATATAGAACTTAGTCTCGAGTTGGGTGGGTATTATTTTTTTAAAAACGAATCAAGTTGATTAATTGAAATTTTCCAAGTATTTAAACATTTACCGAGTACACAAAAATTACTGAATTATATTATTAGTTAGGTATTTTATAATGTATTTGTTTAGGTATAATATACAAAATTGAATATTGGGGATATATTGGGTTTTAAGATATTTAAAGTTTTTTCATCAATTTTTTCAATAAAAGAGTCGAGTAAAATCGAGTTAAGTTGAATACCTACTCGTGTTTAGGAATATATAAACAATATTAATAACTAGAGGAATCTTTCAAAGTCAAGTACTTATTCAACTTTAGAACTTACAAAAGTCAAACACTAACTATATATTAGAATTCAATCACGAAATAACAAAAATAAACTCAATGAATAACGATGAAGTATATAGTTGAACAAAGCTTTAATAACGACTAGCCAAACACCAAAAATCTTGTACTGAAACTCACCATTTATTACAACAGTATATTAATTAACAACTTAATGTTATATATTTTTCCCGTTACAGACAGATACACTATAATGTTTAAATAACGAATGCATAGTTAAACGTAGGCCAAGAACGACCAAGACAGCCACTGCTTAGTTTTATTAAATATGTAAATAAATATAATATATCTATATTAGTATCATAAAACTGAAGAGTTTTTATGTTACAACATGCTAATATTGGAAAATATTGGATCGATTTCAATAAACGTTATGTCAATATAGATTTTTATAACTAGGATGGTGTTTTAGGTTTCTTTTCAACTTTATATAGGATGACTTACACATGAATTTAGTTTTGGCTCACAACAGTCGAATAATTGTTTGCTTATACTTAGGATTATTAATGTTTACAAAAAATTAGTATAGAAAGCTGAACCATAATGCGGATTGTTATCTCAGCAGACTTTGTTCGCAAAAAAAGACACCAATGTCGATTTGTTCGTGAACTGAAGTAGGTACACTAAACAGAATACGTCAATATAGCGCGACCATGGTTTATGTTTTTTTATTTTTTCCTGGCCGGAGTTGGGTTGTATATAGTAAGCTAGTAGTATAATATAATAGTAGAAAAATAATATATATTAGATTTTGAGTGGAGCTATGAATGTATTGATTTTACAATGATGTGTGCTATTTTATTTTTATTTTTTTTATATATTTTTTACTTTTGTGTCCGAATAAAATACTTTTTCTAGTAAAAATAATGCTCTGATAATCAACTTCGAGGGAGAATTCTGGTAGAAAATTGGATCTAACTTATACTTCGGTGGGTCAAAAGTAAAAGACATTTTTTAATATAATCGGGGAAAAAATGTTTATTGAAACAATAAATATTTGTTAAAATGTTAATATTATTATTAAAATAATTATTTAGTAGTCATTGTTACTATGTTACTTTCTTGTTTAGAGTTATTTTCTATTTTATACAATGGTTTATCATTGGATTTATGTTTAACATGTACATTAATAGTGACCTATTCAATGACAAATAGACTCGATAACTTACAATTGTACCTGCAGAATGGTTACCTATATTAATATATTATATTTTTATTTAACTCTCTTATCATTTCATCCTGTCGAGTCAATTTTATAGCAGATGACATAAATTACCGAAACACGTCACGTAGATAAGCGTATTAAGCGAGTTTTATAAAACACTCAAAGTCCAAATGTTTGTGTTATTTATTATTATCAGAATTATGATACTTTAAAGTTTAAACTAATGACAGTAACGCGACACCGTCATATACTACACGCATAATTTCTGACTTATTCATAGAGCAGATTTCGAATTTTATAATAACGCCCTAGCATACTACAGAAGTAAATGTTTATGTATAGAGGGTAACTTATTTTATAGGACACATAAAATGATGACACATTGATATTAGTATTTAGCAGGTAATAAAGTAATATAGTATACACTATAGTTAACTAAGGTATGTTAACTCAAATGAAACAATATAATATTATAATGGGTGATTTAGGTGATTCAGCAAGCTGCTCACTCAAATCTTTTTGTTTAATAATGAACTTGTTAAAATTCTGATTTATGGAAATTTTAAATAAACTTAAATACGAGCATCATATTTTCAAATTATTAAGATTTTTTATCATCTCATGATACAAATTTCTGTTTTCAAAATAAGTGAGAACCTTATTTTTACTGTAAATTATTTGGTGGATATTTTTTAAAATAAAAATATTGATTTACTTAATTGAAAATACATTTAAAATGCTTAATGGATAATAGCCATTAAAAATCGTTTAAAAAAAATATAAAATATATGTAACACTGGATCTAGTATTTATTATACTAGAGCCATTTTTAACAATTATAAATTTTGATGGATTAATATTAGATATTACACATTTCAAATAATTATAACCCTCGTATCTTCCAAAGTCATTATTATAATGGACCTATTATTATATTATAAGTACATAAAATCAAATAATTCAAAAATTATTTGTTTGAATTTGAATTTTTACTTAAAAATATTTTCAAAAACGTTGTTCGCTAAATAATTTACAGTAAAAGGGCTAAGAGGTTATCATTTAAAAAGTCAAATTTTGTATCTTTACAGATACTACACGATAAGTAGTACAAAAAAATGTCAAGAATTTATAAATATAGTTTTTAAATGATCGGGAGGAAGCAATGCGAAAATGGTCCCCTCCAGGAGCCAGGTAGTAGGTTGCAAACAGAAAAAAAAGTCTTCAAATATATTTCTGAATTCCTAAAATCAGATTCCAACTAATTGAGTTAATTGAAGAAAAAAGGAGGTGTGTATACTTGATGAATCCTGTATATTGTCAACGAGTGAACAAACGAATAGGACCGAAAAATAAATTAATACCACGTACGTGTATAATATTAATATTTTAATATAGTGTTATCGCCCACACATTAATCAGGTTATTTACACTCACTGTGCCTTGTTTTTTAACAACTTGTATGGTCCTGATGTGAAAATTGGCTAATTCTTCTTCGTGTAATACTGATATATTGAGGTCGCCATAGTTTTCGCTGTTCACCTTGGCCGACGGCCAGTACTGTATGCACATAACCTAGGGTGAAGAATAAACGAGTGAGACTTCCGCCGCGCAAATAACGGAAACCGTTGTCAGATCGACTATATACACAAAATATGTTTCAAACCTTGATAAAGTCGAAAGTCTTGGTCAACATGACAATGCAACACGCATTTTCTTGCCATATCATGCGCCAAAAATCGTTGACCGTATTCTCGGTGGGTCCTTGCGTGACGATATAAGCGTTCGGTTTCAACAGGCTCTGAAATGGATACAATAAAAGATAATTGAATGTGTTAAACAGCGTGTTAATTGATTAGTGATCAACAATTTTTGTCAATGTAATATAATATTATGATTTTAGATTTATGACCTTTCAACTATGATGTGTATTGTGTATGTTAAATCTATCAAAAAACTCCATCAGAACAATACACACAAGCCAAGGTTACTGGCTTATTCCAATTAATTAACATAATAGGTAGGTAAGTACATACTGTTTGTATAGAGTCACCGCAGCGTTATATTATAATATACAATTAGTACTATTTTGTACCACTAACAAGTAGTACATAAAATGCAAAAACTGGCTATTAATTGCAGGTACTTAAAATAATCGGATTTTGTGGATTTTATACACTGCTCAATACATTCATATTGTTTTAAAAGTTAAAACTCAATTTTTTCAATATTGATAATGATTGGTAC
>VUJU01001575.1:9711-23465 GCA_009835225.1 Aphis craccivora | reverse complement strand
AAATTAATAGGTATAATATTATAGTAATTGATATTTTGCACCTTATATTTGCCATGCACTTTAAAAATCCAAAATATGTATTATTATTTGGAAATTATTACGTATTTATAGGGTAGCTATGCAACTTAATATGTAACATACAGCTTTTAAACCTTTGAAAAATTTTGGTCATTACTTATAATTTATAATTTATATCCATATAAGTACCTAGTATAAAGTCTACAGTTTATACTATTAACAAAAAACTATTTTTATCTTTATTTATTTTTTATTAACATCTACACAATGATCAGTGTATAGTTGTATTGTAAAAGTACATATTTATTGAATAATAGAAAATTAAATTATTATCTTAAATACACATTTAACTTAACAAATAAGCATATAATAATATATTATATAAATATAATAAGCTTAACATTATTAAACATGACTATAGTTAGAAATAACGGATGGATTCTAATTGGAAATTTATATCGTTCACCGTTGACTTGATAGACTGATTATTCGAGTAGTTTGTATTTAGCGGTAGATCTAATGTTAACCACGAAACAGAGAAAAAATTAATAAAATAAACGCTAAAACATGAAAATTGGAAGTTTATCCGAGATGGGAGCTCGAGAAATCTTCAAATCCATTAATCAACTTCTGAAAAAATTTAACATTCATGCCATAGTTCAGCTATTAGCCGATGATCATAAATTAAGCCTATTTAATATAACAGTGGCGTGATAGGAATTTACATTTTGGAGAGGGAGTAGATATATGTAAAACGCAAAAAACTAGATAATTTGCACAGAAAAAAAAAATATATTTTATTTTTTCTATCATTGGTAGAATGTATAAATTAATACATAAAGTAATATATAACAAAAAGGTCATGTGTGGGATCCATCCCCCATTTCACCCTCGTATCTACGCCCATGTAATATAAGAAGGTGGAAATCATGTGGTGTAGCACCAGAGTACAATTTTAAAACGAAGGTATCAAAACTTAAGCTAGCTGTATGTTGTAATTGTTCAATCGGATTTTTGCCACACACATAGTACTACAATTTCATATTATAGATTAAGTTTTTTAAGTACTATTCCTTTATATCTATAATATATTATCTATACACAAAAAAAAATATTTTAACTGTGAAAAAAAGTATTAAAGAATTAAAAATATTATCATCTCTGTACAAAGGTACCTATTTCCAATTTTATTATGAAACTGATGGGTGAATAGGTTATTTAGTTTCATGGTTTTATAATTTATTGTATACTTCTATGCTGGAATTTGGAATTAAACGGATGGTTTGTCATTACCCTGAAAATGATTATCTGTACATTTGAAACTACGTGATGTTTAAATAAAAACTAAGTTTCTAGTAAATTTGAATTATTTTATAATTTTTTTATTAATACGATTGAATTGACAAACATTATATAAAATAAAAATAGCGTTTAAAAATGAGTGCTTATTTTATTTTGAATTCAAATATTTAGAGAAAGAATTTTTAAATACTGTACTCAAATACCTACTTTGTTTGTTAAAGTTATTTAAAATACGTATTCGAATACTTTTTGAATACTTTTACTAGTTTTACTCAAAACTCGAATTTCTTACAACACCGAATATTTAACAAGTAATTTAATAGACATACTAGTAGAGGCAGTTTATAGTACTATGTATATAAATGGATATGTAGCTTCTACCAATACAATAGTCAATAATTATATACACAATACGATTCTATTATTATCTTGCAGTACAGTTTGTCGTTGCCGTCGATAATGGACAATATTTTACACCTAATATAATACATACGCATTGTAACGGGGTCGGACATGGGCGATCGAGGCGTATGATACAGATATAGGTTTATTATTATATTATCGTTACCATAGATATAATAATATTGTAGTGTTATACCGCAGTCGAAGTGTCCCAAACAATGTTAAAACAAAGTTGGAGACACACTTTAATATAATCATACATTGGCCCGGGCTCAAGTATTGTTTTAAAGTAATATATATATATCATATATGTACATAATATGTACTTTTAACGCAAAAAATAGTAATAGTATGTGTTGACTAAACATATTACAGGGTCATTAATTAAGCATGTTCATTGTTCACCCCTTTTTTGTTTAACAGTGAATTAATTCAATTTCTAATTTTTGGAATTTTTTTGTACTTAAAGACCATATTTATTTTAAATTATTGAGATATTTTATATTTATTAAGGAGTGTTCTATAGAAATACAAATTAGCTCTGTTTTTTAAATGAGAATCTCTCTTTTTATCAAGGACGATTAATTTTTCAGTAATTTAAATTTTTAAAGATACTGACGATAATTATAGTCCATTAAAGTGGTTTTAAAAAACATAAAATATATTGATTGATAATAATATGAATTACTAAAATTTTCAAATATATCATACGTACCTATATCACAATATACCTATACTAAATCTATTATTATTAAAATACACAAATGTAAATAACTCAAAAACTGTTCGTTAATTGTGATATTATACTACAAAATTCCCTAAAAAATTATCCACAAAATAATTTCTGTAGAAATTAATGGTGCATCATAGGAAATATGCATATATGAATCATGGAAAATATGGAAGTTCGTATGTTCATAGGACACTTTTTAAGTAGTAAAAATAATTTCAAGTATTTGAAATGAAGGTCCTTATACGTTGATTTTAAAATTCCAAACATCAAATGTTGAGTACCTATGTGCATTATCGGAGAAAAAAGGGAATCAGCAGCTTGGCAAATTACCCTGTGTAATATATAATATATATATGTGTATTGTGTAGGCTTACAGATATTTATATCAAGCCGTAGTATTAGTATAATATATTACAATACATTTGAAAATGCTGTGACGATAACAGTATCATCAGCGTTGGACCATATGCAACCATTGTGTGCAACGACGAACGAGTGAACGACTGACGGATACGACCGCGAGATAGCTACCTATATATACCTACACTGCAGTGTTTGTATAATAAGGACAAGTTTCCGCGCGATATAATACTACGCGCGCATACTATGTTATATTACTTCACTGTTTATTCGGGTGGTAATGAATCAAAGTGTTGTTGACACGTACGGATTTCCAATATATATATTTGGAATACACAATCGAAATTTGTTGCAATATAACTATATATATATATTATGATGATGATAATAATATTATTATTATCACTACATGACGTTCCGGCGACGTGTCGTGCAACATAATATTATTATATATATAATATTTACGCGATATCCGAACGATTTGTTTTGTTTTCACGGTAAAAACGGTTTATTAACTCCAAAGCGAATTTTTCCATGCTAGTCACGGACACGTCGCCTTCGAACCCGGCACGAATCGAACTGTATAATGTACGTACTATGTAGGTATATATTATTATCTACACACTTTCAAATAAAAGTGTGTAAAAGTTGTCTAATCATCGATGATACCCATTATACTATTATTATACTGCATGATGCGCGCGTGTAAATAGCGTTTTTCTAAACGGTTTTTCGCAAATGTGTTTCATAATAATGCATTGCTACGTATACATAACTATGTAGATAGTACACACATTTAAAATTTCAAAAAAAAAAAAATATAAACCGTCACGATGCCAATATTTGTGATTAGACATAAAGGTGATACAATTACGTGTAAAGACTTGTAACGATGAGTTACATATTGATTAAAGTAGGATAATTTTTCTCAAAAAAAAAAAAAATAATAATAATAATAATAATAATAAAAATAACAACGATCAAATAAATAAATAAATTTAAGTTGGTATTTCCTGTTTTATTCAACACACATTTTTGGGCTAGAGTATTATGTCTATTTTCCTTAAAATCATATATTATTTTTTTCATTTAAAATCTGGAATTTGTTTGAGTAGAAGTAATTATTTGATTTCTCACAATATTTGATTGAATACGTCTGCATTATAAAATGCCATTTGTTTATACGAACAAAGATTAGAATTCGATAAACCATTAACTTTATCATTGCTTAATAGCAAATAGCAATCTATAAACTTTTATTGTTCTGTCGAAATTGCTTTGTAATTTTTTAAAGAAGTTTCGGAAATTCACTGGTACAAAGAATTCAACATATATGGATAAATAAAAATATATATTCTTGAAACGCGTCGGAGTAAAATGTGAACATCAATCAATTAACAAATAATTTAAATTTTTAAAACACAGATTGTTAAAAACTAAAAAATGGTGGTAATCTTTATTCTGTTGTACTAATAAAAAATATTAATCAATGGCTACTAATTACTATAAACACTTAGTGTACAACAGTTTTTAGTTTTAAAAACGAACACATATAATTATTAGTAATATTTTAAGAACAAAGTACATAAAGATAAAATCCGAAGTCCTGTTAAGAGGAAAAGCTGATAAAGAAATTCACACACAATCAAGTGAAATTGCTAAACGAGAATTATAAGCACTGTTAAAATCAGATTACAGTTAATTAAATCACGGTGACGTTAATTTATTACGAAATAGTATTTATGCAACAAGGAAAAACTATTTCTTGAAACTTAACCTGTGAAATTAAAATATTCACAGATAGTTCTATATAAGCGTGTGTTGGTACGGGAAGGAAAATGTGTGTAATATGCGCGGAAACGAGTGGTAAAATTGTGCGCAAACTAGTCATCATTTTGGTAAATGTGCGCAAACTAAGACCGTCTGATTTGGGTTGCATAAATTATATCGTTATAGGTACCTGCGTATACATTTGCAGTTATATAATAGGACGACCGTTAAACGGGCACGAAAAGTTTAGCAAACGAACGGTACAGGGGTGGTTGTTCTAATCAGAACACAACTGGAATAATTCCAGTAATTCTGCCCTGCAGATTAACCGCGTGAGGCGTCCGAGTTTACACGAATATTCTTATATATATATATATATATATACCTTAGTGAGGTGTGGCCGCGTAGTTTGGATAAAGTTATATCGATGAATCTGAAAAAAAAATCAGGAAAACAAACTCGTCGTCGAATACGCCCGTGCATAGGATCGGTTGACAAAAAACAGCGGCTTACTTTCGATATGAAAATTTTGATTTATATACGGGCGAACAGAAGTGTTATTATTATACATAGGTAAGCAGGTGATTTATTCAAAACACGCGGTTTTTTCAATTCGTCGAGAATTGCATTTTTTTGTATTCCTTTTAGAGGGGGCTATAAAACACCGACAACAAAGACTTGATATATTATATTATTGCAGCACAATACGGTATGATATTAAATTGTTAATTAACATAACGCACGGTGCAAGATATTATACGTATAGCCGGTATAGCTAGTGAATTTCGTAACTCGATTGAATCTTATGTATATATGATTCTATGTAATAATATTACTAATTGGGTATTAAAAATAAAATATTACATAAGTCTAATTGTGGTTCCTATATAACATATAATATTATATAACCCATTTGGTGGTATTTATGATTAACAAAATGAGACCCTGCAAACTACTAAGACATATATTATACTAGCTGATCCTGCACGACGTTGCCTGTGACAAATTAAATGCCCGCGGATTTACCCCTTTTTGAACTCCGTTCCCCGTTAAATGTAAGCTGTACAAATCTTTAACACAGTGTTATATTTGGCTTATTTTGACCAAATATATAATACAGGTCTAAAATTGCATTATCTTATAATTTTTACTTATTAAAATATCATAAAATTGTGAGGGCCCCGAATTTGTGGAGTCCCTGGACTGAAGCCCACTCAGCCTTGTCCTGAATCCGGCCCTGGTATAGTCCATCTTTGAGTTTTGGTGCAATTTCACAGTATACAGATTAAAAAAAAAAAAAGATAGTGAATTATTTTATAATCAAAGTACAAGTGTACAGTATTTTATTTTGAAATAGAATTTCCAAAATGTGATAAACAATATATTGTAATAGGTTTTTCATGGTATAGGTAAATATAAATTTGTAGTTGTTTGTGTTACATACTTAAGACTAATGTACATTGTACATCATTTATATATTTAATTTACTACAAAAGTACCTATAATAAAATAACTATTTTTATTATTAAAACTTTGAAAATCCACGAAGTCTTCTTTGTAATATACGTATGTTGTTAACGAAACATACTAGGATCAATGAATATTTTAAAGATTAATATAGGTTTAGAATTTTAGTTTAATTAAATTCATTCACTCGACCATTCGTTAAATTTTAATTTAATGAGTTATTTTGACCACGATGATGGTATTATACAGTTACATGGGCATCCTAGGTATTTATTACTTTTTAAAAATTAGCACGGTATATAGAGTTTCTCTTTAGAGACTAAAGAGCTGTGTAATTTTTTTTAATATAAAATAAACGATGATGTAGGGCCGCGTGAAAGTATATAATGCGAAAGCAATTTCCTTTCGGTCTCGTGGTTCAATAGAAAAAAAAGTAAATGTTCATACTACATGATAATTTTATGTATATATAATGTTTTATTATAATAACAATAGCATGTGTATAATACTATAATAGTATATACAGTGTATATTATACACCAAAGATCGAAATCTCTAAAGAACGGAAGTTTAGATTGCTGAAATGTTGTCCTGCTATTTTCAAAAGGGATACAATTTGTGGTGGGAAATTATATGGTATAAAATATATTTTGTATTTTAGTTAATAACTACATATTGAATTTCATGCAGAGCGTAAAGTACTAGAGTGAGTAGTTTTATCATACGCGGACTCACCACTATACCTATATATATATATATATATAATATATCTAATGTAGTATAATATTACGACTTCGTCGTTCAACCGTATTTTAAAGACTAACGTGGTAGCGCAACGGACGTCGTGATTTAGACTAATTGGTTACGTGTGGTCTACCCACGATTCAAAGGATGCATCGGAAAAAGTCCATTCGCAATTTAATTGTGAAGATCCGGCGAGCACCCATTTGTATAATATACTGATTTACGTGTCTTGTGGAATGTAATGTATGAGCCGTTTCTGCAAAATTTTCATAATAATTTTACCGTGCTGTGGGACTAGAGTCGTCATCAAAATATATTATACGGTAGCTGGAATTGTTTAGAATTTAATTTGAGAGGATTGTTTTAGGATAGGGCAGCGGTTCTCAACCTTTTTTCATTCACGTATCCTTTGACCTCTCTCACCATTATTTCACGTACCCCAAATATAAATTTAGAATATAAATAAACGAAAAATAATTTTTTCGTGTACCCCTTGACATCATGTCACGTACCCCTAGCGGTACGCGTACTCCAGGTTGGGATCCGCTAGGCTAGGGTATCACCATCTGTATCACGGATCAGTAGTGTATTACTGTCTATGTCGTCTCGTGGTTATCTTTTTAATATAAGATAACCTAACCAATTTTCACCTTAAGTTGAAAAATATTCCTTCCTCATACCACCAGTGATATTTTAATACAACACAATATCATATACTATATAGTTTTATAATTTACTTGATTACAAGAAATGATGGAATCGTACAATGAAGAAGTACTCGTTTATAATGAAAAATAATACGGACATACCTACAGTAGAAACACTAGGAACGCCATAACAGTAAATTATATAATGGACCAGCGATCATTCATTGATGTAAGGGTGAGGTACGTTAGGATTTTTGAATAATACTTGAGCGATTTAACAGAATAGTTTCGTTTTTATACTTTTTAACAAAAAAAGGAAAATACGTCGTTAGTAAATCGCTACTAAAGGCAGCAGCAGGTATAAAACACGGCATAGAAGCCTAAAAATTATATAATTTTAAAGTAAGATCGGTGCTGAACTTTTAATTCTATTTAGATGTGAGGATGTGAAGAAATCTTTTTAGCAAAAAATATCATCCAATAATAACTTGTAAAAAGGTTTGATGCGTTGGCGATTTTTGATTTAAAATAAAAGCGGTTAGAGAGAAAATTTAATATACGAGTGCTCTCCAACTTGTGAAAATACCCCACCCCGTATTCATGATTAAATATAATGGTATGTTAAGTAAATAGATAATAATAATATTTATGTGTTGGCGTGACTTTCTATAACAATAGTAGGTATTTTGTTACGTACAGCCAGCCGTAGTCGTTTTTTGTTTTGTTTATTTTCGTTAACGCGTACACGAAACGAATAGTGAAAAATACAAATCAACATTTTAAGCATCAATGCACGCCCACCTAAAGCATTTTGACATTAAAAAGCACTTTAGATTGTAGTCAAAACGATGGTACGGGAGAGAAGAAAGACAATATGAAGAGGAAATGACGATATCCGCGATCTGCAACAATTCACTTACTGGCAAGAGAGAATTAATTTGAAAGAAATAGGAAAATGATCGATAACGTTTTATTCTCTTTTTATATTCGATATAGTTTATTTTTACTCCGAGATTCTTATTTATTGGTATTTTTTTTTTCATTCCACGCTGCATTCAAAACAAAAACAAACAATTATATTGATTTTGAGTTGGCGATAGAGTTTAATTTACAATGAGTTATACATACCTACACACAATGTTTATTTTAGAAGAACCTATCTATTCAGATCCTGTTTATTTCAAATGCAAAAATTCTCGAAGATTTAAAATTTAAACATTAAATCAATATTAACTAATGGCATACAATCTGTAAAATATAATTTAAGTTGCTTCTGTTATTTATAATGTAATACAATATTGTGATTATTATTATTCAAATATTAAAATTATAATCATTCAAAAACTTTTGAAATAATTTAAATTTTAACGAATTATAAATTATTTTATTCTAGATAAAAAAATAGTTAAGATCGTATTTTAAATGCTTACGTTGTGTCGTAGTGGTATTGTTCGATTTATAATTTTCGTTACGAAATATATTATTTTTTTCCATACATTTTCCGTACAAATGTACAATAGGTACAATTTATTTTTGCATTTAACTACCTATTTTATTTTTGTTTTTTATACCAATAACATGATTTTATGAATTAAGTTTTATTTTTTATTTTTAACTAAGTTTATTAAAATAAGTTAAACTTTCCTAGTTTGTGTTTTGTGTATGCAAACTTTTTGTGGTCTGACTCTTTGTAGAAATAAATAATAAAACGACTAAAACACGATGTGAACTATTCAAAAACTTTATCTAATATAACTTATAATATAAATGTACGAGTTTCTATAAAATTAAAAAAAAAATAATTTTATATGTATACAGTGTGCCCAGTAAATGTTTACCTAACTCGTTTCGGTACACTCTGTATAATATTATAGTTAATTACGAAAAGAATGTTTAAAATTCATCGATATAGTTATAGCTGTAATATATTATGCAACTTTAAAGAACTTCTGAAACATTATTCAAACAAACTCTAATTAATTCTGGTTAACGTTGAATAAATAGACTAAAGAGTTAAAACTGTAGTATTATTTATTTCTATAGACTGTGGTAAAAAGAGTAGAAAATATGATGACGACCTTTTAGTTTTCACTAAACTAAGGAGTGCTTGTTCATTAGTTAAACATTTTAGTTGTAAATATGGACTACTTCAGTGCAGATATTTTATCAAAATGATTATTATATTTTACTTGTTTAGATTAAAATAAAAACCCAGTATACTATTTAAAATTATTAAAAAATAAATTAATGAGACTAACGTTGATATTTTATGTAGTAGGTAGATACTTTTAAAATTAATGTTACAGTATTTTTCGGTTGTTAATTAAAAAATATATACATACCCAGTTTTAAAAACAAGTTATAGTATAGTTTTGATGAAAACAAAAAAAATTTTAAAAAACGATTTGGTACTGACATTGTAGATTAAACATTAATATAAAGATTAATAATCACATTGGTTTATGTGTATTGGATATTGATACTATAATTTATAATGCATTGAAATATAATTATTTTAAATATGTACGAAAACATTGTGTTTAATGTTTCTGAATAATTGAATTTTGTTTTTCAAATATTATGTACCTACAATACTTTTGTATAGTATATAAATGAAGGATAGTAGATTGTTCAATGCACATGCAAAAATGTACACAAACAATTACCTATTAAAAATAGTTTTTTTCTACGCGAAATACAAAATAACATTATTCACTGCAGCTACATCATAAAACGAGTTTCATTTTATTGTTAAGGTAACAGTCAAGTCTTAGTTTTCAAATCTTCAGATTATTTAAGATAATGTTTTTACAAGTTAAATATCGTAAATATATAACTAATGTATTAATGGTAAAAGTGATCAAATAGAATTGAAACTGATTCAAAAAGGCATTTTCAAGCACAAAAAATCAAGAACGCAAAGTCGTGTTATTTGACTTAACACTTCACAACACACACCAGGAAGTATTAGAATACACTCTCCTCTCTCATGTTGCCACCACATTATAGAGACCGAATGGAGATTGAATAATTCAGGTACACGTCTTTTTTCCGATCAGCAAACGCCCCTAACCTAACCTATGGGTAGACGGTGGGAAATCTGAACGTTCGCACGTTGAATACGCCATTTTAAGGCGAGGTCGTTTTCCGAAAAAAAGTCGCAAATTCGACAAGCGGGTCCACCCGTTTCCGACGAAACACCGACCGTCGGCTGATGGTTTTCCGCACGTGAGATCAAAAATAATAATACGGCACCTGCCATAGGTACACTTGTTATTTTCTTTTCGTTAAATACGTACCTACCCATACAATTTCATATCCTCGCACGGCACTCGGCCAATGCAGTGTTATTAAACATTTTGAAGCGGAAGTATGAACACTATACTTTTGTATAGTGTATAATATATGTCTTATCTCATATATATCGTGCATGATATATACCACATCCTCGGTATAATATTACGTTGACTAGTGACAAGTTCACGCTTTAATACGCGCACGTTACGACCTTTACTTTTACGTATTATAGGTACACATATATTAATATTATACAGGGTGATTTACCGAGCGCGCTTAGTGTTCAACACAATTTTATCATTAACATTTAATTTTTGGAATTTGTAAGCCAATTTGACTTTGTACTGTCCGTGTTTTTAAATACTACGGTTATATTATATACCGATTACCAATTGAGTGAGTGCCTTGTAACCGCATATATTATATAAACGTATTATTTTAACATTAAATCGTCCATTAGGTATTGTACAAGGTGTTACTAGCCGACGATTTTCTTAAATAGTCGACGCACCTAAATATCTAATTCAAAATTCAAAACAGTAGATTCCGAGTTATCAATAAATTATGTAATACATACAAGAGTGACGAAGGTGTTAGTATGGTTGAGAATTGCTGGTTTCCGCCAAAATATTAACACACATTACATACATTTCCCTTTTTTTTTTTACTTATTGTAAAAATGTATTATAAAATAGTATTCAAATATGATAATGAATAGTTATACCTATTAGAGGATCGGAAAAATTATGCATTAGATAAAAAAATGAAAATGATATATAAAGATATGTAAATTTTTGATTTTTTTTAATTAAAATATATATATTGACAATTAATAAAATGTAGTGAGTTATAATATAAGCAATAAACATTGAGTCTGAGTATAACCATAATAATTTAATATCGTGGTATTGAGTATTAGCGTTTAAAAAATATTTGAAGTTTTTTAAAGTTTGGGTACAATCATGATAAAATAAATAATTTTTATTGTAATACGAAAAACTACGTAAGTCAAGATAAAAATGTACGTAATAAGTGATAAAACTTGAAATTAACTTTTTTGCCAGCATAAGTATCAAGCCAATAAAAATTATTTGCAGAAAGTGGAAACAATTACATATTTGGTTAAAGCTATAATCACGTATAGGAAATAAAATACTGATATTAAAGGGTGACGTCGGTGACGATGACGTAGTGATCGTGTAACGTCGTCATTTAAAAAACGGTGGATTCAACAGAGTGATTTTATACGTACCTATCTTTATTAGTATACTTAGGTACGTCATATGTCGGAAGTATTCACGACAATACCTACTTGAAAATTGAAAAAAAATAATCAAAATTAAATAAATACCTATGTCCTATACTATTAAATGATAAAACAAGGTCAAGCATATTTGATGAATCACTCTGTATATAATATATGAAATTTTACGTGGTATGTATAATATATAGGTGGTAATAGTAATAATACACATAACGCTGCTACTGAAGCGTAAACGATTTTACGCGTTTTACTGCTGCTATAAAATCATTCGGGACGTCCCTTTAACGTTTCATAATTACGATTCGAGGCACATGCAGTTTGCCTTTGCTTATAAAACAAGGTTAATAATTAAGTTTTGATAAAAACAAAACGTTGCGAGTTCGGCGAAAAAATTCGAAACGTTTCATTTGTATATTACACACACGTAATATTATACCTTCAAAATATATGAATATACGTTTATTCGAACTTTGCCTTCGAAAAGTTACCGACTAAAGCGCTTCCTTTTTTATTTATTTGTTTTTTTTAATTAAAACAATCGAAATCCGAAAAAATTAATATCCCAACCAGCGACGCAAATTAATTAAATTGGCCGAATAGCAACACGCAGCGATATATAACATGCCGTTGGCCAATTTGTTCGTGTGCTGATGAATTTTACGGATTTAATTTTCAATACCGTCGTTATGAAACGGTAATAGTATATAAGTATACCGATACAATCGTACTTTAATACATAATATATGTATTGCACTGCGGTAATATTATAAATATAAACGCGTCAACAATTACAAATATTACCTAAACAATTATTATAATATTTTGTTACACACTGAAATTGACTTACTTATGTTATAGTAAATTGTACATAATAACAGTAATCAAATAGGTATTGTTCATTACTCACATCCACGTACGATGCGTTGATGTAATCCGAATCCGGTACGTTTGGTAATTGGTCCAAAACCACTCGGTTGTAATCGTCTGCAATGTGAAAATTTATTTTAATTAGCTATAATATTTATGAAACAAATTCTCAAAGTCATATTATTTATATGCCAGTATACACAATATACTTTAAAGTAGGTACGAAAATGCAAGTGTGCAGTGTGCATAATTATTAATTAGATACCTATGTGTGCGGATATTTGTATATACTATGTATTATTGTACGTTATGTTACCATTACGGTTTGCCATTCATAGGTACCCAATATTATTAAAGAGCCTGAAGATAACACTATAAGTAATTAAATCGAAAGTCAGATTTGTTATTATTATTTTTTTTTTTTAATAAAGAGAATACCCTTAGGGTTAAAGGTATTGCGAAGAATCCTTAAAATAAGACCTACAAATACAATACAATTCTATTTTTCAAAGTGAATACAATTTAATCAAAAATGATCGAAATCTAACTACCTAAAGATTTAATAATTAATATAATTCAAAATTATAGCATAATGGTAGAATTAGATTGGATAATGTATAAATATTATATATATTATATAAAACTTAACAAAAAGTCATCATCAATGATACGATTATAATTATTATAAGTCCGCTGAAAATGTTTATTAAAGATTATCTATGTAATATAAATTTGATTATTAATTTAATATTAATTAAGGTGTAAAACTTAGTAGGTATGTAGTATTTAATTTAGTATTATAATTATTATTAGATACCTTTATATTTATATTATATGATTAACTCGTTGATCGCCACTGGAGTATCATTATTAGTTTTTTTTT
>VUJU01001574.1:1852-52381 GCA_009835225.1 Aphis craccivora | reverse complement strand
ACATTTATATCAATTTATTTGTTTTATTTTCACTATAGTCGTTTTACATGAAAAATAATAAATTGTATAATGTCATGCAATTTGCATAGTGTCACCGTGGAAACAAGGCTTTACAGAAATATTCTGATTTTTGAGTTTTCAACAAAAATGTTATTTTTTACATCAATAAAATTACTTTTATTTATTTATTTATTTTTGTTATCACACCCGCCATGATTATTCTTTTGTGGGACATATTATGTAATGTGGTACAAATATTATGATGGAATAAAATATAGGGGTAATTTAAATATATTATGTTGTTCCACAAATAATTAGTTCCAATTACTATTTGATCCGCAACATATTTGTTCCAATTACTATTTGTTCCAAAAACTATTTGTTCTACATTTGGAACAAATAGTTTTTGGAACAAATAGTAATTGGAACAAATATTTTGTGGAACAAATAATACAGGCCCCAATTATATAGCTGATATCAAGGCGTATTGATACCATACAGTACTCTATGATTGATACGATGTGGATATATATTATATAGGTACGTACGTTACTACGTTTTTTACGTACATTGGCCAATCGACACTCATTAATCAATATTTTATTAATGGTTATTATCTAACTAATAACTATATTAATTAATCATGGGTTTTACAATTACATTGTTCAGAGCCAGATTTGTCTTCAATCATCATTTATTTTGAGCTTAGAAAAATATTAAAATAATAATACGAATAATACGATCAAAGGTTCTGTGGTTATAATATAGGAAGTGGAAGGGAGATTATAATTGTTTACCATCATTTATCAGTTATTATTTATCACACTGAAAAACGTTTTCGAGTATTTGAGCTCGTTTATGAATTGTAAGTTGTTTACTCAAACAGTTAATGTAATTAATAATTTATACAATTTCTATCATTTCAATAGTTCTATTGTGGTTAACGGTTAAACATTTTATTCTGTTTAGGCATTACTGCATTTTCAAGCATTGGAAATTGTTGTATTTTGTTTTTCTGTCGAGTTAAATTAAATCGGTAATTTCAAAAATGAATAAAAGAAAAATAGAAGAAGAGGTTTTTCAACAGAATAAGTTTGAAAAGTTAAATAATATAGCTGATTCGGAAGACGACGACGATGACAGTGTTGATGAAAATAATTATGACGTGATGCAAGAGCAAGATATTGAAGGTAATTAAATCATTATTTAGGCATCAAATATAATTTACATGAGTAGATAACAATATGTAACAAATTTGGTACTTTTCGTACAATTGTTTAACAATTGCTTTATTAATCCATTTAGGTCAAGAAGAAGGAGTTGTCGGTCAAGATGGTGAGATACGAATCACACCTTTTAATATGCAAGAAGAACTTGAAGAAGGACACTTTGATAAAGAAGGAATGTATCACTGGAAAAAAGAAAAAGATGTACAAGACAATTGGCTAGAGAATATTGATTGGTGTAAAGTAAATATAACAACAGATATAATAGTTTCACACTTGGTAATGTTATATTTTTTATAATTTGTATTATATGTTTAGATTAAAGATATGTCTAAAGAAAAGAAAAACACTGATGAAAATGAAGAGGATAATGTAGAATTTAATGTCATTGCTGCGTATAAAGAAATATTAAGTATGATGGAACCCAAAGAGACCATTTCAAAATCATTAAGGCGTTTAGGTGGAAACAAACGACTTACAACTGCTGAAAGATGGAAATTGAAAAAAGCAGGGTTGAGTACTGATGAAGGTTCATCTTCAAAAGTTACTAGACTTACAGAACTTGCTAATCAAATTTTAACAGCTAATGGTAACATGGACGTTTATCAAGAAACTCATGAGCAGATTTCTCAAATTGTAAGTAGAGTTTTTGAATTTATTTTTGCTTTTTAGTTTCTACATATTAAATTATAATGTTTTAGTATTTTTATTAAATTTATAACAGTTAAAATTTTTTTGTAAGTTATATTATTTTGTCATACTTTTGATGTATACATACATTATACATAATATGTTATTATTAAGCCATTTTTAAAGAAATACACAAGTCTACCAAATTATTTGTTTACGAGATTTACAAAAGTATTTGGGAATTTGGTAAATTTTTATTCATAGTATGTGGTTTATAAGTAACACTTAATAAATTAACTTTAATTTCAAGTTTAGTATAATTTAATATTTTTGATTAATAAAACTATTGTAAAATATAGAAATTGGGGAAATAGTAAGCTGCATACTATCTTATTAACTGATGTAGACTGTTATTAGAATTCAAAACTAATGAAAGTTATAGTTTTTTTACCGGTATCGACAATCAGTGAAACAATCTAGAAACAATTTTTATCGCTCATATCTCAAATAATATTATACAATAGTGTTTTAACTTAGATTAATTATTGATTATTTTTTTATATAATATTAGAATATTGATACAATATATATATACATATACATATACATTATACATACTATATTAATACCTAATATTATATGTTTTGTATATATTTGTTGCATAGATTTCAAAATCAGAAAAGAAAGGTCAACCTTCAACTTCTATGGCATCAGATTTAGACATGTATGCCGAAGATTTTGATTTAAAAGAAAAAGAAAAATTAGAAAGCACAATTCAGAGTGGTAAAGTAGAGCCAGAAGAATCAGAAGAGCTATTAACAGGTACTTGTATAAATATTTTTCAACCATCATTAAATAAATATTTTAATCAAACTTTTAAAATTTCGTTAGGAGAATCATTACAGTGGGAATACAAATTTTCATTAGAAAGTAATGAAGTATTTGGTCCATATAGTACTGAGCAAATGCAAAAATGGAAGGTAGAAGATAAATTTAAGGAACCCATTTGGGTTCGTAAATGTAATTCAAACAGTGATTTTCATTCATTTATACGGGTTGATTTTGAACTTTATTTATAATTATTTTTAGTGTATGTGTTTATTTAATTTACAGAGTAATGTGTATAATTCAAATTGATTTTAAATCTAGAATTGTAATGGTTATATATATATATATATATATATATATATATATCAGAAAAAAGAAAAATGTTTCATTATTCATTTATTCCTGGTAACATTATCAATCCCTGGTTTAAAGTCATCTAATTTGTAAAACTAACTGTTCATTTTCAAGGATTTAAGTTTAGATGTAATTTAATGTACTTATTCACAATATCTATATAGTTATTTTAGTGTTAATTACATTTATTATGTTAAAATAGTTTATACTTTGTTGAATATTAAATTAGAAATTGTACAGTCGGTGAATTAAATACATACATGCAATATATTTTGATTATTTTATTTCTTTAGCATTCTACACAACATGATTGGTGGTCTACGAAAATATACCTACACTTTAGCTACTACTACATCCCTTGAACTAATATATAAAATAATTTTAATTTTATTTAATAATTCATTATAACAGTGTATAGAATTCTTTTTCTCTGGCTATTAACTTTATTTTATTTTATGTTATTGTCTGATTACTACTAAACAATTTAGTTTAAGCAGTTTTTATTATATATTATGTTTATAGAATATTTATAAATAGATTATAATATAACTAATTAGGTTTTGATATACTCTACAATTTTGTGAAGAGAATTCTAAACATGATTTATCACTTAACATATAACTTAAATATTGTTAGGAAAAAAATGCTGGATGCTTCACTTACAATGTTGATTATTTCTTAAAAAATAGGTTGACTGAGATGGTAGACTTTTAAGTTCATGGTTTGGTCTTTAATGGTATAAGTTCTGTGTGATAAAAAAGTTCTTTTCAAAGTTTGTAACTTGGCGTTACTTTTTAAGCACTAGTGTCCATATCCATCTTGGATTTATTAAGGTTTTCTATTTTAGCATTTTTGATATAACCATGGCCAATAAAGTATAAATTTCTAAGTTGCATTATGAACCCAAATTGATAATAATTTTTGGTAGAATGAATGTCTTGAAACAATGTCATAAATAATAATTTATTTTTAAATTATAGTTTTGCCATTAAAAAAAAAAAAAAAAATTATTTTATTTAGTCGCTTAAAATTGTGTTGACTATTATTATTCTGTCTTATTAAAATAAATACTCCAATAAGACAGAGATGTATCAAAATAGCCTATCCGTTACGCCGTATAATCATTATTTGGTATTTTGATTATTGAAAAGTGTATTATATACTTATATTATGATGTATAAAATACATAATTATTAGGTAATGAAAAATACTTACGCATGACAAATTTCCACTTAAACGTAATTTATTTTCGGAAATTTTTTGTTTATACATTTCAATTTATTTGTCTATGCTGAATCTACATTGTAGATGTATATTTTAATTATTTAATTAAATAACACATTAATAACTTTAATCACTTATTGCTGCTTTTATTCAAAGAAAAATACAAGAAAGCAAACAAATGAACAAATTATAATTTTGAAATCAAAAAATAAATCAACTATTTTAATAATGATACAAAATTGATGCAATTTAATCTACTTCAGTTATAGGTACATACGTAAATAATATAATAACTGTTTATAATTTTACTTATACATAGTAGATAAAAAAAATAGAATAACATATTCGATAAAAATATAATACAATATTGAGCATTTTGGTATTTAGTGTAAAAACAACATAGTGTATAATATAAATTTAAAATTTAATAAATAAAATAATAAACATTTTTTCCCCAAATAATTACAGTGAAAATCATAATTGTATGTCGAAATAATGAAATTAAATAGAAAATTTCTTGTTAAATTTTTAAACAAAATTGGATACACATTTTAAATACATGCTATTAAAATCAAATTTTATATCTAGCAAATAACATACGAAAGTAAGTATCAAGTTCTAAATTGTTATTTGTAGTAGGCGATAAATGCATATAATTATATGTTGTGCATCATATTTAAGTACAAGAGTATATCCAATTTTGTTTAGCGTATATTATATCAACATAATATCACTTAGGTATACATAATACATAACGCCTATTATATTACTGTTTTATACAATTCGTACTCGGTTTAGGTACATAAAATTAAGTCTTTAAACAAATGTCAATAAAGTGTAGTATCGTAAACTTGTGTAAATAGAATATTGTATGGACATTTGATTTTAAAGAAGTTTAATATTATATATTATATTTATATTATTGTAAACTATACATTTAAAAAACACGTACATCAGCTTTATTGTATAGGTACAGCTGGATATAAAAAATAATCGTTTCGTCACAAACACAGCAGCTGTAGTCTATATTCTGTGCAGGTTCCTACTCGTACGCATATTATTATGTACGCTGTTAAACAGTTGGTCGCTAAATTATATAGAAATGGACGTCGTAGTAAAATATTATTATATTATATTGTACTGTTTCATTGATAAATGATTTATATAATATATATTATGTGTATTATTAGATTAAAATCGAATAAAAACAAATTTGGTAAGTGTGTGAATGGTTTTCTGAATACATATCTAATGAAGATTTTAAATTTTAGAATTATACCAACAGCGTCAAAAACAGATAGCAGTACATCGATTAATAGCACATATATAATACAGGTTGGTACCTACTTATAAGCGTATTGTATATATATTATATAAAATTCAAACTAATATAACGACAATTATTAAACACATTAATTATAATACATATAACCTACAATTGTAAATCATAATCGGTATTATATAATAACGATACACATTGCGTAATCAATTAAACAAAATAATTATAATAATAATACTGTATAATATTATGCGTGGTTGTCATTCAACAAGCATAGCATTGCACTAATCCCACTTCATCGCAGTTCATGCACTTGAGGGCGATCATTTCGGTGGTAAAGTGATTTCTGTGCACGGATTTCTTGCTACCGTTGCACATTGGACAGGGCAGCAGCCTGTAGCCTCCGCAAATTTGGCACGTCGTACATGCGTCCGGACTCTGAAATCATCGTGGGAAAACATTATATTATAACGCTGTTGAAAATCGATTTATTTATAACATGTAAGTACATTTTAATATTATACGAACTCCTGAAAATTCTAAGGACCAAGCGCAGTTACAATTATACTTTGATAATATGCGATATTTCAGCGGAAAAAAATTATAATTTTCTATTTCTGTGGGGGGGGGGGGAGGGGAATAGGAAATAAGTTTTTGAGGGGTCTGGATAATAATTTGAAAAAAAAATATCAGCATTGGACTTTTTGTCGGCTCATTTATTTTCCCTCTATGATTTCTATTACCAACTTCTTGCTGTACATGTAAATATTAGTTCCAAATCCTTTAAATGCCATATTATACCACTTTGGGTTGTTTAAGACATTAACACTTTTTAAAGGGAGGCAGGAAAATGGCTTGATCATTAATTTTTGCTGTATATTTTTAAAATATCCACTTGAGATTATGAAATTTATTTTAAAATAGACCAACTGGTGTTTTTTTTAAAAATTCCATTTTTGAGGGATGGAGGAGAAACGTCAACGGGACATATTTAAGGGAAACTTGTTAAGCTCCACCTAAATCGGTGATGGCGAAAATTTCAATACTGGAATTTTGAGCAGGTATTATAATAATATTTTATATATTATATTATGTTCTATCTACCATTAGGTTAGCAAAGCTCACGTCTATAGTGTATATCGATTTTTCGGATACAACAATAATTTATAAGCCGCACGCGCTATAATGGGGGACCGGTACTTGTCGTGTAACACACGTCTGCGTCACAGTTGTAGGTCGACGTGTCGTTTGTTCCGACGAATCACATCCACACACACAAATACGCACATCGTACACAAACGTACTCTTCGCTTATTGAATTCGAGCCAAAGTCGTCGCACGTTAATGGTCCAAACGATCGCGCCTACGATTTTTTTTCCATTCGTTTTCATCGTCACTTTCATCCATTCAGCAATATATTAATAATCATACGCGTGATTTATGACATTATAGTCCCACGCGTTTAATTGTTATGAATTGTAGGTATTGTAATTATATGGTATTTTGTTCCGCGGGGATGTTGGCTTCAAATGCATAGATTTATATTACATCATCTACCGCTAATTCCTATCATAGGCGGAACTTGGTAAATATAAACAGGGAGTGAGTGTAGAAATAAAATATAAAAACGGATTAATAATAACATAATAAATTATGTAGCGTTAAAATTATAAATACTAAAAAGGCATATTATCATTATGTCGTTTTAACTATGGCAAAGTGCGGTAAGGAGCAAGATACCCGTACTTTTTCGTAAATATACTAAATACTATCTTTATTGCACGGAATAAATGATTATTGATAGATTTGAATGTATAGCAATTTAGTTGTACCTATTGTAGTTATGGGAATAGAATATGATATATAGAAAATATGTCTCTATCTCTTCGTGTAATATCAAAATTTATTTTATAATTATTTAAAATTTTTTTATTTCGGTAACAATAACCACACGTCGGGAAAAAGGAGTTTGGAAAAAAAGTTTTTGGTTTTTAGGACGTTCTTAGGACTTTCAATCAAAACACCATTCGGGAATTATTTCAATTCGAGAAAAACGGCGAGTACCATTTCTAATGTCAGGAGTGACAAAAATATTGTTTCGCTCTCTCTAATGATATCAGTATTGAAATTTTAAAATAATACAATATGTATATAAAACGTATGTACACTTTTTTTGCTTAGAATTTTGAAACTTCGAGTACTCGCATATCGTCTTTGATATTTTTTATTTACGTTTTAACCGATTTGGCTATAGTTTATTTTATTGTCCCATGTTTGTTAATAGCGCCGAAAAATATTAATACCCGGTTTTACGCTTTTTGATTGCTGAACAATGATGTTTTTATTTTTTCTCGTAAACTGAGACATATAAAACGTTTTGTCTACAGATGAAGAATAATTTCATTGTTTGAAATTTTTAGGTGTGAACGTTTTTTGATTTTAAAATAAACAAGTGCCCCAAGTCCTATTTATGACACTGTCCTTGCAATAATAGTAACATGGTATACATTACGTGTAATGAACTGTGTTATTAATTGTTATTATTCATAAATAAATAGAAGATTTGTATGCGACACTCCTGGAAAATTAATTTATTTCTATTACTTATAATATATTAAATTATGTACATTATTGTTGCAACGACTATTACGTTAATACCTACACGCGTGTTGATATTGTTATTGCATTATAATGGTGGTCGACAATATTTAAATACTTATTCTATTGTACACAATATACACCTATAACAATGGTAGATACTGGAAAATTAATATTTATAACGGGGTAGTAATAGTAAATTACTTAAATTTACGTGATTTTTAAAAATAAAATGTAAATATAATAGTATAAGGTCGTTGCCCTTTAGGAAAATAAGGTATCATATACTTATAAAATGTGTTATTCGTCGCATACACACTAAAGCTTTTTGTACAATGGATGGGCAGATTTTCTTTTTTTTATAATTATTTATAATTTATATTAGTTATCATAATGTTGTGTATTGTTACTACGTTATTATGCTCTACACTGAATTAGTTCATAAAATTTTACTCATAATGGATTAGAAAGTGTGGTATAGATTTTACCGAGAAAAAAAAATGTTTAGATTATATTATTTAAGAAAATTGGATCTGTCGATCAAAATGTATTTGTAAAATAAGAACAATATAATATAACCATTTAAAACAATAATGTTCCCGAAAAAATGTTCCGATAAAATAAAATTAATAGGTATTATTAAAATAACAAAATAAAACAAAACTGATGTGTAACAAAATTTATTAGAGATTAGTATCAATAGTTATCTATGCCGTGGATTCAAATTGCTGACATGAGATTTAAAAAAATAAAATATTCATAATGCGCATTATAGACATTATAAAAAAAAAAAAAAAATTAGCCACGTACATACGACTAGTAAGAGTGATCTTAATCGATAAACTATTGTTACTCACTTACTGTACACTAATCTATATCAGACATAAGCGTATAATTTTATAGTAATTATTAAAATTGCAAAGTATATAGAGTTATATTAATGTGAATAATTATAAGTTTTATTGATTTAGAAAGATGCTGGAGCCTGGTACACGATTATAAGCTACAAATGATTCAAAAGCGTGATTCAATCATAATAAACAGTACATCCATCATTTTGAACCGTATTTGTTCGATGGTTCCTTTTTGTTGTGTTATATATTAGATAACATCGTGACTCGGGTTGTGAAAAGTGAAAACATTAAGCATTGAACAAATTTGAAATATTTACATAATCCACACGTAAATTCGAGTACATTTATATACATACATAATACATTTTATTGTTTGTTATAGCCGGCGGCATTATGATGGAACAACAATGGCATGGGTAATAGATAGGTGGAGATGCAATGAAGTGAGAAGTGAGAGAGAGAGAGAGAGAGAGACCTCTGTCAGAGAGAATCTTTTCATATTAAAAAAACTATCGAGTATATAGTAGTCCGGAATAGGAAAGTTGGATTTTGTTGTATGTGTGTAGTGTGTGTGTATATATGTTTGATGGCATCGGACAACAGGATATTCTTGTCTGCACCGGAAGGAACGTTCCGAATATGAAAACGGATTAATGAAACATAAATCTTTTGGCTTTACCTTAAATGGTTTTAAAATCGATCGGAGTTCCCCAGATTCGTTCAGTCTGTCTACGGTTGCTGCATCCTGAGAACAAAATCAAACGTCGTTTAATCGTTAATCATTATCATGAACCAATGGCTATAATTATTGTAAACGGCTAATATGAAATATTTTTTTTAATTGTTAGTTTGGACAAGACATCGAAGATCATTAAATTCAAATGTCGTAAACTTTTAACAACATCGTTAGATCGTTATTTGTTTAACGGTATCGTACATACATTTATGTTATGATTGTAGTGATTGTACGCTATAATAGTATGGTATTAAACAATTACAAGTATTGCGTACGTCCGTCCCATCTATACAAGTAGGTACATATAATATAGCAGTGAATGATTTTCCAAACATGAATTTACTTTTGCATTTTGTAGTTTGAGAAATGTTTGTATGATTTTTTTTTTAAGTGTACCTACACAAAGTCACTAAAAGATAATAAAAGAAACTAAAGCGTTTTTCACAAAGTTTAAACTACAATAGGTAACATTAAAACACGCTTAAGTTGCAGTTTCTCAGACGAAAGTTTGCCGTACAATGTTGGTTTATCTTGTAACAGAACATGAAATTCAATTAAAAATCTCATACAATCATGATGTGGACTGTGAGTTATTAGTTTCTAGTTATTGTTATGAAAAGATTGTGGGTTTAAATACCAATGCGTGAAATTAAATTTCGGAGCTTAGTGATCTCGTTTTAAATTTTAAACAAAACACATTATGCAAAACAGAATTTCAAGGAAAACAAGTGTATAAAGGTTACAATATTAATAAAATTATACAGCAAATAATAATATTGTACTGGTAACCATTTGCGTTGTGTTAATGTGAATTTGTTCAATTAAATACGAAAATTAGATTATATAAAGACAATGTTGTCAATGTTTATTTTTAATCTATTATAATAACCTAATCTTGATTTGGTGTAGTGTGCAAGGTTTTCAGTTCAAAAATCTCCATACACACTATGTAAGTACATAAATAGTTAAATTAATATTTGTAAAAATTAATAATTTTTAAAATGGAAACTGACTCCGATGAGATTTCCTTCGACAAACAGCTGCGGCACTGAAATCGTGTCTCCGCCGAGACGTTCTCGGATTTCCTTCTGCACTTCTCGGCTCATGAAGACGTCTCTTTCAACGTACTTGACCAGATGAGTCCTCAGTATTTGCCTGACTTGAAGGCACCGCTGGTACGTGTCCCTGACTATGCCCATAGTGGTCGTGTACAAAACCACTTTACCGGCTTCTTTTTCCTGCCATGTCTGAAACAACAAAATCGGATCGAATATTATTGGCGCCGTGAGTACAAAATAACATAATTTAATTTTTATTCACATAAATAGTTATAGTATGTACGGCGATGATACAAATTATAGGCTGTGGACGGATAATAGTGATTTGTACATTATTATATGTGTGCCTAAGGATCGGTACACGAACTGCGTTCATTTAATATCAGCTGTATAGTTATTTATTGTGTTTTGTTTTTCGGTGAAAGTATTATAATATCCCGATACAAGAATAATACCACGTAAAACGTTTAATATTATTAATTTTTTTTCTCTATATGACTTAAATTGCGCAGACTGTTTATTCGGTTGTCTTATAAAAAGACACGACGTCGACTGCTGGTACCCGCGTTCGGTATTCAGGTCAAGGAATGTGCGAAAGGTGAAGGTTCCGGCATGTGCATGAGCTTAACCGTTTACCGTATTTATATTATATGTTTGTCGGATTGGGTTCATTTCGGAGAGGTTAAATTACCAAAAGCGAGGTAAAAAAGCAGGTGTAAATATTGCCGTGTTCGTAAACTAAATATATATTTATTATATACATTGGATATGACTCGGTGCCACGGTTTTGTAACCTCCGGATAGCCGGCGGTAAATGCGCAGTCGAAATTAAACGCTATCGATTCGACAATTCAAATATCTAAGTTCAAAAAATATTAATAGAAACGTGTTCGTGTCAAAAATAAAAATCAACCGTAAATCATGGTAAAAATTTGAACACGATTGCCCTATTGATTTCTTTGAAATCTAAATACTCAAGCTCTCATTGTCTAATTTAAATGTTAGAAT
Organism: Aphis craccivora; assembly: GCA_009835225.1. Lineage (NCBI taxonomy): Eukaryota > Metazoa > Arthropoda > Insecta > Hemiptera > Aphididae > Aphis > Aphis craccivora. The sequence continues at coordinate 40,586 of VUJU01001574.1, read as the reverse complement.
TGTAATGAGGAGTACGACGCGTCTTGTTTTGTGCCGGGTGTTGCTACTGTTGTGTTAGTGAAAATATAATAATCTATGAGTGTATTTATAATCGGAAAATAAAAAAATAAAAAATATTCGTATTACGCCAAAGACTACTGTATATTATCATAAATATACATTATACATGTATCATAACATGAAGTACGAATCGGTATAAAAAGTATACATACACAAAATCAAAAGCTCTGACGTTACTTTACCTATATACAAATAATATTATATATTGTTACGGTATAATGTTTATATATAGCTGGAATTCCATAATACATTATGTATTCCAGTTTTGTTATGCATGCCGACTATATTTTTATTAATTATAATAATCACGAGAATGATATATACCTTGCTACATATATTATTATTTGTATTAGAATGTGCGTGTGTACGTGCGTTTACGGTATACAATGTATAATATTATGCATATCGAATAGGCTCACATTATAATATTATTAACTTTATAAAATATGTATAATATGCATGATACATTGATGACCGATCGACCTCCACAAGGAGATTCGGCCGAGTGGGCATGTGTTAGACGACAACGAGTTTAAAAAGAAAGATGAGATAAAATTGTAGCGGGGAGAATCGACCGACAAGGACGTAGATTGAATGACCCGTTTTGCAATTAAAATATACTCGGTAGTGTGTGTGTGTACCTATGTATATAATGATGATAATAATAATAAATAAATAATAATAATAATAATAATATAATAGCGACAACATCGACGGCGGTCTGGATAAAATGGAAGGCGATTTGCGCCCGGAGGCTGTACCCGATGTATAATATGTGTGCGAGAGGAGACCGCTCCTTTATATATATATATATATGCCTACATATGTGTGTGTTTCCTTCTTATTATTTTTTTCACGTTGGGTATCATTGACCCGATCGCGAGAGCAGATATAGGTATACGCGAAGATTTCTGTTCGCACACGAGCGCGCGCGATCTTTCGTTTTGTAACATCGTTTTGCATTCCTCGCGACCGATCGAACATAACAATAATAGTAATAATAATAATATTTATTACAATAATAGGTACACGCTTATCTTTCGTTCTCTCTCTCTTTCTCATAATTCGTAAACATCATATTATAAATTATTGTAAATTATTATTAATGTATTATTTGTTCAATGTAGGTATATTATGATCCATCGACTATAAATAATTCATGATGATGAATAAAATGGTTTAGAGAGTATTTGCTATTATTATGTTAAATAGCTATATATTTTTCATTTCAAAACATATTAATATTCATTAAATTGTAAAGAAGGGCTCCAAAAACCTATTTTAACACCTAACTGAAAAAGTGAAAGAAATTGTGAAGAACCCCGATAGTTAAGCATTTTGAAGAGTTAAACAATTACATTTTGGTGTCTAAGTACGTGTTCATCGATTTTACTAGTTTAATGAAGAGATGGGATAAAGCTGATGAGGAATATTATTGAAAGAAATTTAAGAGTGAGTGAATACTTGTATTTTAAAAGTTAATGTATTTAATTTAAAATTAGGACGATTAGTTAATATTAACATCTTTAAATTACCATAGCTCCCGTATTTTCCGAATTTTTTACCATACACGTATTAAATTTTAGCACGAACGTTTTATTTTAAGTACATAAAACCAAATGACGTAATATTTATTTATCTTAATTTTGATTTTTACATTACAACATTTTATAATTAACTTATAATTTATATTAGTACAAATGGGTTATCAATTAGTTATTACTTATTAGAATAGGATGTAACACGTACAGATTAATCTTAAGGATTTGAAAAGATTAGAGTTTATTATGAATTCCAAAATATCAAAAATCATAAAAAAAAGGAGTGATTCACTTGTGCAGTATAAAGATATATTATAGCTAGCGGTGTTGAACGTTCGATTCCGGCGAATTTCCAATAGCCGCGGGCATTTAAAACTGTCTGTGAACAATAATGGCCAAAACATATTATTTATAAAATCATGCACGCGTAATGCTATACACCGTATTAATTGTTGTCGAATTGTATGATAAATTATTATATTATTATTTTATAATATCATATTGTGTCGAAAAGTTGGGTCGCCGGGCGCGTTTCTCGCGGCGGAGAAAAAAAAACAACACGCTGAGCTCCGCTGCAGTCTTTTATCCTTGCGCACCTTTATATAGTTCTCATATGACGTATTATAATTATTTGTAAATTGTAATAATACAATATGATATACGGTACAATGGACGGTTTAAAAACAATTCGGCGTTCATTCGGTTTTGGAAAAGTTAAGCGGTTTTTATTCTTTCTTCTCGTTGGTTTTTTATTTCGTTTTAATAGTCGCATAAGTACGTACATACGCTATAGCTTTTTGTAATATACTTATAGTACTATTATGGGCGGGGCGTTTATCGCGTAATTCATTTGGAAATTTTTTTTCTTTTATTTCTACCTTCTGTGTGTGTTCGCATTCATACTTGCACAATGTTTGAATAATGCGCGATGTATATGTCATATAGTTTTGTTTCGTACGCAATGCTAAAACTTAAAAATAAGTCTAAAGACTTGGAATATTTTCTTCAAATTATCGATTTTTTTAATACTAACGTACAATTCCAATACATAATATTTCAATATATATGTATGCGTGTTGTAGACTTGTAAACAGTTCATCAAACGAGATAAAATGTCATAACATTTTGTTTTTTTTCAACGTCATCATTTGCAATGATAAATTATTATGAATTATTAGCACATGACATTACTGTGGATCACGTTTCCACTCGAGAGGTTCAATAAAAAATAAATATTTAGAACATATAAATTGTGCTAGGTTTTTTTTTTTTTATAATCGAGTGTTAAATAAAACAATATCGTAATCCACCAATATGTAACTCCTTGAGCTAAATAAAAAAATGTGCATTTTAATTAATAATTGCATCATTTCTGAGACGAATTTCTTTTCGGTGGCATAAAAAAACTCATCCATTTCACTAGTTCCGTCGATACGTATTCGGCATAATTTACCACAAATTTGAAAAAAAAAACCATTCGTTTCATTATAATGTATCGTGATACGTGTGAAGTAATGTATTTTTATTATCGTTTCACGACATTGTAAAATTAGTTTTTCTAATTATTATATGTGGACAGTCGTCTGTGTCTTTTTTACAGGAAGAAAACTTCACAGATTTGTCTTTTTTAATTGTAAAAATCTCTCACGCTATGGAATTGTACACAAATTTCTCTACTACCCAACTCAATTAAGTTACAAATGATGTGAATCGAAATTTTATGTATTATTTTAAGTTTTTTAACCAATTTAAATACGAATCTGAGTTACCTAAGTGTGTTACACAATTAAATTATATTTTTTTTTATTCATTTTTTATTCATAATTATGTTTATATGTAATTTTGTACTTATATTACATAAAATATATACAATATTCAGAACACACCACATAAATGGTTATGTACTCAAACATACATATTTATTATTATAAAATAATGTGATGTAATATCCATTAGGAAATTAATTTTCTTTTAAACTATATTTAATGTTAAGTTTGTGTAAGTAAATGTTTTGTATTATAATATACTTAGTTATTTAAATCACAACTAAATTATTCATTTTCACTACCTAGTTTTATTCATTCTATAACCTATATCTAATACCCATTTTTACTTGACACATTCCATAGTATATATCTAGGGTTATAACTTTATATTATGTACTAAGAAACTATATGAAATACGACTTTAAAAATATAGTGCTCTACATTCATTGTATACAAAAAAAATTTAAATATACATTTATAAAAATAAAATACGTTTGCAATAGTCAATAAACGATAAAAATATATAAAATAAAATCGAAAATTTTCAATTGCAAAATAAAACAGAACGTATAATATTAAAAAAAAAACATAAAAATTTATAAAGCAATAAAATATTCTTCAGTTATCTTCAGAACCTTCAAAGATCTCCAGTAGATGAAAAGGGTTTTTATTTAATTTAGCTATAGTTTAATTTTTTTTTAAAAATATGCAAAATGTTACAACATTCTAACACTATATTAATTATTCCATAATAGTATATTATATCAGTTTATAAGAATAACTAGAAAAAAATTACTTACGAAATAACGTAAATTACAATACCTAGCTAAATATACGCAACATTATTATCTTTGAAGAATTAATTTCGTTTTAATTTAAAAATGGATTATGAATAACCATAATAGCTACTTTAAAATTGTATAAGATTTATGTGTTAGGACCTTTCAGATAATGTATAATTTAAAAACATTTTTGGATATTTTTTTTGCTACATGATTATTTTTTTTCAACTATTAATATTGATATAAATGTTTATGTTAGGTCAAAAACCTTGAAAATTGCATTCAAGGTTGATTTTAGAAGTTTTTCTTTTTAGAATTAAAAAAAAGTTGACGTGAAATCATATACTTTTTTTTATGACCGTTTGAACTTACCATTTTGACGATATAGGACATTCAACTAAGTACCTAGGTATAGTATAATAATGATTTATCCTAAAACGATTTTTGTTATTTTTTTGTAATTCGTAGAATATTAAACACATATAATAGTGACCTAAGTTACAGGTTACCTATACAGCAAAGATAATTTCCTGTTTTTTTTTTCTTTTAGGATTCAGCCGTCGATTTTTTGGCTGTCACGGTTACACGTCTCTGAATGCAAATGTACAACGTATTCGCGTAAGTATTTAAAGTATAATACTCGTATTCTTATTATTTCATATTTCCTAGTATATTATATATACAATAGATATACGCCATATCGTTTTAACGTTTGACAACTCAATGACAGCGTATGTTTGCTTACTCTGGTTTAGTTGGCGAAAACAAAACAATAAAAAGGCGTAAAATCCATATGGGAACACAAAGTAGTCCGCCTAACAATAATATGTATGTAGGTCTACAAGAATGGTAACCCTGTACGCGTTGAGGTGATAGGCTATAATTCCTCGTTTACACACAAAATATATTGTAAAACTTCGGTTCCAAAGAATAGTGATATGCTATTGTTCGTTATTTTAATTACATACCTACGCGTGTCGATTATAACAGCAGTTGCAGTATACAAGAGCAAATTTGGAACGATATATACGCACACGTTTATATATATCGCGTAATTATATAATTTAGGTATACTCATATCGAAAATATAACGGAAACGTGAATAAATTATAATGTTGTGTTGTGTTGTGTTCTAAGTGAGCAGTGCGAAAAATGTATTAATATATGGAGCACGCGAACCAGTCGCGCTTGGAATAAAATATATAGGTAGATATCGACGATACTATATAATATATATTACGACTAATAAATGTACACACGCTGTGTACTAATCACACAATTGTTAGTATATTGTCTTTAACGGTAAAATAAAAATGTCTTTAGATTCTTATGTAAAGACCTATTTACGATAATCAAAAACGTTCCTCGTGAAATGTCATGGAATCCAAACCGAGGTGAAGTGTAGATAAAATTTGATTTTAAAATCAATAACTCTTAACTATTCTAAACGAATAGACTGTTTGGAATGCAGTCATTATATATTGAGACCGAAGTGAATATAATTAAACTATAATTTATGTTTAATAGGTAAAATTTAGCTTATATTATAATTTTTACGATTGTTAAGAATAACGTTATTATTGTCAGTAATACCTATTTTTTTATGAAACCAATAGTATCATTATAATAATATTTATTACTTATATTACAGTTTAGGAAGATTACGGTTTCCGGATGTGTTAAATGTTTACCTCATTTAAAGTTAAATAGCAGAACGAGTTATAATACGATGATTTACGAATAAAACAATTTTCAAACAATTAAGATAAATATTATATTAGAAAAGTGTTTTCATGAAATGAAAAAAAATTGTGTGAAGAATCGAACAAAAGGTAAAATTTCAAATAAATTAAATTAATAATTTGTAAAAATAAAATAAATTCAATAACAGTTAATAGGTACATTGAGTCATATGAAATTACATGATCATTTATAACATATTAATGATTTTTATTGTTGTAAATTTATAAAGAGGTATACTACCTATTATTAGCTAAAATGACTATATAAGATATATGTCCCGATAAATATTATTTTGCACATTAAGTACGATAGAGTCACGATAAATAATTAAAATTGCTTCATGTTGACAAAATGATTTAGATAATCTTCTTTTTGAAGACTCGTACCAATTCTTGAGTAAATATTCTTGCTCGTGTTTGAACTTTAGAGATCATATTCTTAAATAATATGGTGCAACCACTAAGCACTGAATGAGTTATAACCTTATAATAAATAGGTAATCGAATAAAAAGATATCAACGTTTTTGAATCGATTTGAATATTTTTAATAATATAATAAAAAACACACTGAACGATTTTGTACACACAGTATACAATTTTATAGTACTATAAAATGATCTTTTTTCGTTTCGATTTTTCTTCTTCACACACGCGCTATAAATTATAACATCGCGTTATAGCAACCAGTATTCGCGTTTATGTATTCAATTTAACTTCCTTTCCTCATAGCAGTTGGGTCAAATGTTTATTACGGATATGTTTACGAATAATGAGTACTTACTCGTGTACCTTCCGCGCGAGCGTAAAAGAATTCTCATCTTGTCAAAATGTTATAAATTCTGAATACCATTATTAGTTCAATCAGGTATCTAATTGGAAAGTTAATAATATCGGTCGGTCTGTAATATAATCAGTTCCATGGCTGTGCGCGTATCTATCTGTTCACAGGCGACCAGTCGGTGTTATACGACGTGCGACGTATACATATTATAAGCTATAACGTTATGCACATATTTTACGATGTTCGAGTAATTCGTATGTTAATTTTCCAACTCGAATGTATATTGTACTTATTATATTAATAAGTCGATTGATACCAAAGCAGAACGCATGTAAACGATAACCATCAAGCCCGCGTCATCGGAAGTAAAAGAAATAACGACGACAAAATGCAGTTTAAGACTTTTTAAACAGACACACAACACACACACATACACACACACTTATACGTATGTATCGTTATTACATTATAGGTAAATGTGACGTGATCAGATCTGTCGAATTAAACGACATGGTAAATAGTACGTTTTTCATAGACATTTTTAATGAAAATTTCTGTCTATCATTACGCACACGTAATATATTATAATCAATAATTCATCATGCAACAATGAATAGACATATTTTTTGCAAAAACACTGAAGTCACGCCTACAGTCAAATTATGTAATGTATAATGTTTATTTTTTTTCCCGTGTCAAAAAAAAAAAAAAAAAATTATACATAAATATACTAAAATAATTTAGGTATATTAGTTATGTTGCAGTTGAGGACAAACATGCTTTTGGAACAAAACGAATAGCATAGTACGTACAATGTTCATAATATATAAATTATATATACCTACCTATAGTTTTATGTTTCATTAAATCGGTACACAAAATTATATATTATATTGCAACAAGCATGATACGTGCTTGCAAACGACCAATAATTATAAAAATATAATAATTAGCGTATCGAATATTAACGTTTCGATACGAATTAATTTACGCCCAATTGCAGGACATTTCGATAGTAGTTAGGCTATATTATTATCATATTTTGGGTCGACGGGTCATCGGCCCACGAGTGAAAGCTTACTCATAGAGTTTTGATAGGCTCGTAAAGAGCCACACACTTGAACACATATACACGTATAATTTATCTATAAATACACGTGCATTATTCACTCACAAACATGCATATAAATATGATAATATACATATATGTATATGCAGACGAGCGGGCCGCGAACACCACCAGCAATATTTATATTAATCTCTCACGTTCCGAATCGACTTGGAGATGTAATACATATCACGTATCGTGTACGAGTATTGAAAAAATATAATCACCGAGACTTCGACGTGTGTGTGTGTTGTACAGGTATTGTGTAGTCGACTAGGCGGCTTGTTTGCACGAGAAGGACGAGAAGTGAGCACGGCACTTGACGAGTATGATTATAATATGGACTTTCGCATAAAGAGTCGTAAGGTATTCGCGCACGGTGTATTCCGCAATCGTTATTATTTGCCATAGCTATTCGGGTTATACTCCAGCTCGTCATAATATCGTTTTGTACTCAAAACGATAATTTTTTTTTCACTTTTTCATCGACTTGCTGCTATCATGGTAGGTGCCATGTTTTGCGTTCTATTATACCCATACGACATTGTTAAAATAATATAAATAACAATAAACACATAATACGATATGTTGTGTACACACAAAGGTATATTGTGTTATACATATATTATATAAAAATATTGAAACATATATAGGAAGTACACACATATTGTATGCGAAATCACTTAAGGATTGATCGTGGTCGTGATAAAATAACTTATTGTACTTATATCTATTATTATGTATAGAGTACCTATTTATGTATCATGCACTATAGGTACACAGGATTGTTGACTTGGAAATAATTGGAAACCAGGGCCTATGTAGTGGCGGTCGACTAAAAGTGACTCGGGAATCAACAGACTGACAACAGTAATGATTATTATTTAATTATCAACATTTTAATGGCAAGTTCTTCCAAAATCGTATTTATTTATTTTTACATTAATCATTACTTATTGTGTTAAAATTAAACTAATAATATATTACTTTGTAGTTCATTGATATTACAATTAAACTTTAAATGTATTATACTATGCTATATACATGAACTTAAACTGAATCGTGTTTTCAAGATTATTTGACTTTTGGCGCAGGTGAGGTGTAGTGATTTGGCCATAAAAATCATAATCTAATACTGATATACGCCCATATTCGTAGTCCACTGCAGCAACATGTGTCATGCACGTTATAAGATGTATCTAATATGGTAATATAGTTAAGTGGTAAATATAGTAAGTGTAGTTGTTCGACCATTAAAATACTGGTTTGTTTGCAGAATATTAAACATTTAGATTGGAAACGTCAGCGTACGAAATAATATATTGATTTTTTATGTATATAGGTGTGTGATATTGAAACGATAACTCGGAATATAAAGATATCTTGGACGTATTTGGAATTAAAAGAGATTTTTTTTTTCATTTTTACACCTAACGAAATCGAAAACTTTCATACGTCGTTTGATTTCACACGGCGCACTAGATCTATATTATTTTTGCGTGTCTTGTTTAATTATTATTGTCATTAGAGCATATATTATACTGAAAAGCGACGAGAAATTTAGTCGTCCGTACTAACTCGTAAAACAATATAATTATTTGTCGTAACTATATATGGATGTGTTCGGGTTTACGATCTATAATTTAAATAATAACATAATATACTGTTTTAAAATAATTATGTGTTATCATTTATCGACTATATAGATGTTTGTTTCTACAACCGCACTAGAGTGTTGCCGTTTTACTACTTTTGACCACATCTTTTCGAAAACGACGTCGTACATAACAGTATAGCCATGCAGTAGAGGTATACCTACACTCATCACGTATCGATTTCGAAAAATGATTACTGTCGATTGACCATCATGTACACACACACACACATCACACAAGTAACGGTTATTTTACTTTTCGCCATGGAAATTAATGATTTCCGTTTTTCCAACCATCGCCGGCGGGCGGTTTCCACACCGCCGAAATGAATAAAATATTAAATGAAAATATATATTGAACAGTTGCGAAACTTTCGGACATATTGCTCCGTGTCCCATTGTTACGATTTTTCGCTAACGCCGCCCAAAGGTGTATACATACTCGACATTATGCAGGTACCTATATATATATATTATACTGACATGTATATTTATCATTATGCAACCCTTCGAGTGCGCGAATTATCACGGTCGGAGATATTGTTACGTTATATTCTCGATTGATCGACGTGCAGCGTTCCGTTCGGCGCGCCAAATAGATTACAAGTCTAGCACGCGTATACACAGAGACAGCACTATATATATGTATATTATATTATATACATGAATGAAAATAATAATAATTCATAAATATAATATAATATAATATAATGTATATACATTATGTGCTGCAGACACACACACACACGAATTATATGCTATATTATGCGGTAGACACCGTACAGACTCGTATTGTATTCGGGCGCGGGCGTGTGCGTGTTCACGTCGTACACGAAATAAAAAAATCAAAGATCAAAACAAAAAAAAAAATAATAATAATAATAATCATGATAAATAATCGGCGGAAACGATGATAGGGTTTTCACGAATTTTCATTATGATATATATATATATATGACCGGTGATGAATGTAGCGACGATAATGTCATAGTGCAGTACATATATAGTTAGGTATTGTTAATTATTATTATATTATTATATTTGTGTCTCGTGCTGTTTGAAGGCGCGACAGACGCATCGTGTAGTAGGACACACGCAGTCCTTCTGCAGGCGGAACAAACGGAGCACACGACGAAACCGTGTCACATACCTACCTACTAATCCAATGACTAAAATGTAAAAATACGAACACACACGCTGACGGTATACGTTTTCTGGAACCGTGACACCGTTGGAATTGGACCGCCTGTATTTTTATGATTTATGATAAGTACTTTGCCGAGACGCATGAAATTATATTTTTTACTCTCACTTTGGCACGTCATAGGTAGTATATATAACACTTAGTAGCACTTAGTAGTATACTTTTATTTCCCAATCGTAAACACTGTAATGTGTAATGACGTGATATTGATGTGTGTTCTACAGACCCGAAGCATAATATCCATTGTGTTTTTGATGATTTTCCTGTGGGAGTTCTTCCGTGACGTAGTGGACGTTAAACAAATAAATACCTGGTAAAGTACCTATGCAAGGCTCGAATTCTTCAAAGAAAACTGCGGTCTGCACCCGACTATACCAATGTGGACAGGGTTGGGATAAGATTTTTTTAATTTTTTAAATAAATAATTTACGTTCGTCAAAAAATGTATTCGTTTAACCGGAACACAATAAAAACAATTTCAGTCCTAGAGAATAGCACGTGCAAAAAGTCTACGTTGTAAGTAACATTATTTCGTTATTTATATTTTGTTTTGTTTTAAAAAGTAATTGCTTTAGTTAATCTACAAAAAAAAGGGTTGCAAAAAATTTACAATCTACCTTGTAAAAGATTAAGGAAGTAACCTATTGGTCACACCTTTTTGGACGTTCATAGTTTTTAAATAATAGATATATTAATTATAAATATCTATTTTTTTAAAAAAATATTAATTAGTTGCAGGAAGGCTGTATGTCACATACCTAATATTATACGTAAAGATTTTTTTTGTTTATAATAAAATTATATATTAATATTTAGACAAAATTATTTTACTAAAATCAAGAAGGTGAAATTTAGATTTATGACCATTGATCATAAAGCGATTTATCTTAAATTACTACACCCAGTACTCACAACATAAAATAGCTTAGTGGAGTATTTAGTGGGTAAAACGATAGTCTATACGTAAATTATTGTGAAAAAAAATACATTCGCCAAATGGGAGTATATGAGTCTATTGTGTTAATTGAGAAATTGACCTATACTATTGAACCTACACTCTCACAAAGTTATTAAGCTATAAACGTGTATTTATTTTTTATTATACCTTGTCGTTTACTTTAAGCGATATAATAAGGACATTTTTGTAATAACAAATTATATTTGCTAATGATTATATGAAAAAATGTGGTAAATATATTTACCTAACAACATAACCTATATAATTAGTAATTATACCTGTATAACAATACAAGGTGATTGTTTTAAAGATTAACAATCACTTTTTTAAAAAGCATTAACGTTTTTGGGAGTATATTTTATATTTTTACATAATATAAAATAACAAAGTTCTTATAGGTATAAAATAACATTTTTGAAAAAGAAATTGTTTAGGGATAGGTGTTTTAATTGTTCACGAGAGGCGTAGAGTAGCATAAAGCGTTAAAGGTTTTCTACAAAATGTTGGTCTACTACTCCATTAATCAAATTTACAATTACTTATAAAGTTATAACATTAACTACTTACTCTTTTGAAATTCTATTTTTATAGGCACATTGAAATTGTAAAAAAAATAATCTGGTTTAAAATATGAAATAAAAGATGTAAGTAAAAACTTAAAAAATTATAACGATAAAAAAACATTTTATAATAAAAACTTCAATTACGTGAAGAAAAAAAACATTAATACTTATTTACTTGAAAACGAGTTTTAAAATAATCATCTTGTATAATAATTATAAAATTATATAAATAATATAAACTATATATAATGTCCGATTATAACTTCTCTGAATATTCAATATATCACGGGTATATTATGCGAGATATTACGAGACTGATGGATTTGAAAAATGTGTACAATGAATTGAAAATAATAATAATTCGTGTACGATACCGCAAGTTACGCTCAATGACTTTTTAATTAAACCATCAATAGTGAAAAAAAATCATTAAAAAACCGATTATTATTTTATATAATAAGTTTTTATATTTTTCCGATTAACTGATAATATACTACCTATGTACTGCAAAAAGTACTATCGACAATTTTTTTCAAAATTAATAAATAAATAAATAATTAGCAAAATTTAATCGATTCGTCTTACGAATCATAATATTTTGTTATGTAAATTTAAATAATTTTTTTTTCTTTTATTTGTCTAGTATTGAACTGTTATTATTGTTTTCTATAAAAATAATTGATATTTTATTTACATAATTGAGTGTTTCGCAGACACGTGCATATAATTATTGTGTATTACAATATAATATACAATACCTATTACATATACCTACTTTAAAATATGCATAATATTATAATGTATATTATAAGAACTGTAATTATGTAATAACGTTTCGAAAAAAAAGTCGATTGGTATAGATAAGATTACTACATGACTACAATATTGCTCATTAATCATATTATAATGTTACCAACCATTTCTGATGATACGTAGTTTGAACACTGTGTACCTATATGATATCTATCCCGACGGTGTGAAATTTAACATATTTTTATCCATTTCTTAATAATTATATTGGTATAAACTCGATTTAAAAAAAAAAAAAAACCTTTAATGGGATGGGTTTTTACTCTGGCAATATAGCTGTCATTATTCTTGTTCAAACGAACGAACGTCGGGTTCGACATGCATATATTATTATTAGTGTCGTAAAACTGCTTATCTTCTCGTATTTGTTATGCAACAGAACAAAAATGTTCCAAAACTATTCCACGAGGATTTTGCAATGCCACCGGGCGGCGGCAGAAGCAACGAAATCCCGATGGAGTGTGTGTCACATTCTCACATAAGTAGTTAACGATAATATTATTTATTGATTTCTACCGAATGAGAACAGCTATGTCACGTAATAGAGCTGATGATGTGTGTTTTTATGAAAAGGCACATTTTTCGTGTGTCGTGTGTAAGTATCAAATAGTCACTATATATAAAATTATCTAGGTCATTGTTTTGGGTGAACAAATTGGTCGGGTGTGTCTTTGTAACGAAATCGTCAGTCGTATCGTTCCAATACGAAATATATTTTAAGTTTCAATCATTGAATGCTGCCTATTTCATCAGAAGACGGTTTTCATTTTGCTAACAATATAAAAAACCGTTCTGTTTGTTTAGAGAAACTCACGATGTGAGAGTTTATTGTTTTCAATTGTTTAAAAAATATTTAACTAATTTAATAATTGCACACGAGTATTAAAAATATAAACTATTTCTATTATAGGTAAAAACACTAAAAACTGATTTTTTCTGCAGCACGAAGAAATGCGTTTGATCAGAAGAAGAATATTCGTACCAAGCTTAAGTTATTGATAAATGGGTGGAGGTATTTCCGACTAAAAACACACTAACCGTCAACGCGACGTGTAGTTAACCATCATAAAATTATAGGCACTCATCACCACTCTAAATAACTAACACATCGCGTTGGAAAATTCGATAAGATTTCTACCGGGAAATCGGTATACCTTACACGTTACACCACAGCCACCACGACGAATAATTTCATATGAAATATTTAAATTTGACGTCGAACCCCTTTGAAAATCATTTAAAACGCCGAGAAGTTATTATCGGATTGGGTTGGACTCACCTTGTTGGTCTTGGGCTGCAAGAACGTCGCTATTCCGGCCCTGACGCGGTTCTTGACGCCCCTGATGGTGCCCTTGGCGCTGCGTATAGCGTCCGAGGCGGCTGCGGTCTTGCACCCGGCGAACGTGTCGTCCGACGGCTTGGCGGCGGCGGCGGCGGCCACGGCTGCCGCGTCCACTTCGTCGAACACGTTCTCGTTCATGTGAAAGCTGTAGTACTGGTCAGTGTTGTCCATGTCGATGACGCGCTCGGTGGTGGCCGTCACTGTGGACGCGTCGCTGTAGCACCGCTGTTGGACGTGGACGACCGGCGGCAGCGGCGGCGGCGTCGTCGTCGAACGTTTCGGCAGCTCTTCGACGACCGTGGCCACGACGGCGGTGGCCACGACTCCGGCCGCCGTACAGGTCTGCGTGGCCGGCGGTCCCGCGCGTTCGTCATCGGACGCGACCGGCGCGACGACGGCACCGGAGCCGATGGCCACGACCGACCGTCCCGGCGTCACCGGTTCGACGGCCGTCTCGGCATCCGCCGTGCTGCTCGTCAGCGAGTCGCAACTGCACGTCCCGTCGTCGCTCTCGTCCCGGCGGCTGCCCGTGTCCAGGTCGCTGCCCGTGCCGCTGTCCAGCGGCGATCGGTGTCCCGACGACACCGACCGTTCGTCGTCATCGTCGTCGTCCACTTCCGAGTAGTGCCGGCGGAACACGAACGGGTCCACGCAAGTGATGTTTATCTTGACCGTGCTGGACCGGCGGCCCACCTCGCGGCGCGGCCCGTCGTCCCGTTCGGCGCGATCACCGCCGCCTCCGCCGTCGACCATCATCGGGTCTATTCGGATTTTCACCACGTGACCGTTGGACTGGAGGATCGTCGCACCGCCGCCACAGCCGCCGTCCACTCCTGTTTTCAGACCGCGACGGGTCTTGGGCGGCAGCGGCGGCGGAATTTTCTTCTCTACGACGGTTTCCAACATAATTAGGGTTCCCGCTAAACCTGAAACACGAAAAATTTGATTAACGTATGATATTACGGCTTTTGCGACGAGTCCGACCGTATCGCTCTGACGATATTGAAAAAGGACTAAATATTGAAAACGATCGCGGCTTTTGGTTTTTGTGATATATACCTTTTTTTTTTTTTTTTTTAACGCGTTTTAAAGTAACTCAACACATAATGTGTGTTAGGTGAATTATTATAAGACCGCGAAAGAAACAGTGTACACGCGTATGAGCTATGAATAAGTCATGACAGTCGTATCGGTGTCGATAAATTTTTTTTATTATTTTTTTTTTTTTTGGCGATTTAGTCGATTCATCGTTTATATTGAAAATAACGTCGAGACGCAGCGGCGTCTTTAAATCGCCATCAAGCGAGCTCTTGTATTGAATGGCTACGATAGTATACATATTCATATAATATATGCCCATTTCCATGTCTTAAATATACGTTAATAATTCACTTAATTTAAATTTTCGCGCTAACACCACAACGAGCCTACGGTTTTTCTAAAAATGTTTAATGTTCATTAAATACTTCGTCTACCCGAGTTAACCTATGAATTAAGCGCGCTTTAACACTTATCCATCGGTGAATGTTACATAATATATATTTATACAAAATTACAGAATGACATATTATGATTCGTGGTGAACGACGTACCTATTTATTAGAAACGGCTTCAATCAAAAGTGTTGAAGAAATACGTATTGTATGGTACATTTTATTAAGGTGAAAAATATATACAATATAATATGTATAATAAATCATATTATGTGTTGACAGAATATGTATTTCACCGAGACTATTAGATAAACCGATTAATTAATTACATATAGAATTATAGTTTTATTATGTAAAATCAAGATCTAAAATTAGTAATTATTTTTTAAAAACTAAAAAAGTGGTTAAAAAAGTATTAGCAAATTAGTAACACTTATGTATATATATCGATTGAAAATAATTTTAAATAATTATAGCTTACTGTAATAGTATAAGTATACTGTATAATGGTATAATAACGTAGGTAGGTACCATATTAAATCATTTAATTATTAATGTATCCTAATATTATTCTTTTTACCTTCAACATACCTGCATGGATCAAAATTAAGTCAATCCTATTTATCTAATGAAAATACATTATTGTATACTCCTTATGAACGATTTTCCTAAGCTATAAAGCTAAGTAAATCATTTAAATAGTGTAATATGGTACAAATCTCTACAATTATTTATAAGTTGGCATAAGGTCATATATTTTTTTTACTATTTGGGCGTATTCTTGGGTATTTATTACATGACTACATTATGTTGTGTAAATGGAATTTTTAAATTTTAAACTCCATAAGTTATAGGTGTGTGTTAAAGTAAAACAATAAAGGAAAAACGTAGTTTGTCCTTTAAAGTATAACTATTATGTATAATGTATATAACAAGTTTATGTAGCTCTTATTTATTTTTAACATAAGATACACACAAAAGATATAATCTATTATACATAGTAACAATAATTATAAATCTCATTAAATTAAATTATTGTAATTATTACGGAAATTACAATTTCTTATATCATGTTTCTTGTTTGAATTTTCATTCACTTATATAATTACAATGTAATCAAGAATTATAAAAAATATAATATTAACTTATTATTATTTAAGCCGTTACCTATAATAAAATAAATACCGACGAAAAAAAACTACCTATTAACAAACAAAATATTATTGAAATAAATAATAAATTGTTTACGAAAATAAAACGATTCGTTAAATAAATTATATTATACATATGTATAAAATAATATGTATCTCCAATTATTATTATTATTATCTACTACTACATTTAGGTCGACTAGACGAAGTATCTACTATATTATGAATCATGATGTAAGATATTATAATAACAATATTATTAATATTATGATAAAAAAAAAATATATACCAAGTCATTCTGCACTCGTGTGTTGATGGTTTAACAACGTTATGTGCATATACTAATTTGTTTTATGTTATTAAAAAAAGAATAATATGGTATATTAATTTTAAGATCATTGTAGAATTTAATTAATGTATTTTGAATTATAATAAGTATCATTACCTACATAAAAAATACCGGGTTGTCGTTTTTGTCGTATATTCATGGGATTTTGTGTCAGTCAAAATGTATAGGTACTACCTAGCGTTTTTCCTCAATATTAGATTTATAAATATAATTTAATTAAGGATATCGGTTATTATTATTATTTTTTAATTTGGTCTATAGATTATTATATTATATAAGTATGTAATATTATTGCCAATTAATAAACATGTTATAATTGGTCATTAGTTAAGTGGAAATATAGCTTTGAAGTAAAAATGACGTGTTAATAATATTTTAATACTCTATAGGTTACAGAATGTCTTAGGAAATATGAGTAGGTTATCTATACAATTATATTAAAACATTCCGTCTATATATCAAAACCGTTCATCCTACGATTAATTTACTAAAATATAATATTGTTTGTTTATTATATAATATTTCGTTTTTGTTAATTTGAAAATTATAAAACGATAAAATATGTTACCATATAATAAATTAAATGTTATTAGTTAATAGTTATTAGTGATAACTTATTACATATTATATTATGGGTACTACTCAACATATAACCAATTTCAAAATTAAAATTGATACAATTTTATGTTTTTCGTATTAATTAACAGGAATATAAGAAATATATTTTTTAAATTTTTTACCGACGTAATCACATGGTTACATCAAAAAATTAAAAATTAACTTCAATTAATGGTTATATAAAAAACTCATCATTTGTGCATGTGAAATGACGAAGAATGAATGTACAAGAGACTCTTTTATAAATAGAATAATATATGCCAACGACTTCATTAGGTACGCTGCACGCTGGTCAATTTTATACGTATTATTAAATATATTACATTTTGAATATTAATTTAATGCCGAAACAAATGTATTCTTAGATTTAAGGTACGCGGACATTATTAACTTATTAATTAGGTAGCCTTTAATGGTAAATTGTCTGACATAACAATTATTAAAATTATGATTTCAGTTGGCGTTTACATTTCAAATTACCTTAATGAATTCAAAAAAAAGTGTCTTAATACTCGTGACTTTTATGGCACGATATTATACTCGCATAACAGTGTGTGACAAATAATATTATATCCAGCTAAACGAACGTTGAATATATTTTACAACTTATCTGAATCTTTCGTCATTGATTTAATATTATTATAAGAAAATATAAGTACACATTCCTGGAAATATGCAATTACTACAACAGTAATGGAATGAAACCGGTTTAATATTTCATTGATCAGTTACAGTAGTCGAAGGAATATGCTATATGGTTAAGATAGGATCTAGGTTATCATTCAGTATTTCTGTCTTATATAACAGTACCTCCTGCATAAAATAACTTTTATCTGCTAATAAATTGTTTATAAATCATAATAGACATACGCGTACGTAAACGTTTAAAAGATTTTCAAGGATTTGTGTAAATATTTAAACGTTAGATACAGTTATAGATTGACTGTTGACATCGTTTTAGGTGTATAATGTAGATAAATATTGGTAAAATAGTGAATACGAAGTAAATGTCGATATACTAAATCGATATTGAATCATTAGAATCATTATCAGAAGGAAAGGTTTTACGAAAATAACTACTTTACGTTGACGGGGAGGTTCATGTTTTGTTTATTATATTTTACCGTTGTAAACCGTCTAAAACATTAAATTTGCATAATAGAATTTCGATCCTTGAATTAATTTTCAAATTATTCTTATTATGTTATTGCCATACGTTAGAACGAAACGATCGTGTAAAATCGCATGAGCGTAAAATATTGAAAAATATTCGGTTCAATAGTCGTTGAAACGTACAAGTCGTAAACACTATACAGTATACACTATACAACCAATGATAGAAGACGGGGGGTTCCGGAGAGTAAAAATATTACTTAATCGAGTAATATTATGCTTCAGACTAAAAAAATAAGATAAAAAAAAGCAAACGAATCAACTTAAAAAAAAATAATAATAATAATAATAATAATATCTATGCGATTCATGATTTGTAGAGTCGGAGAGCCGTATAGAACAATGGGGTTTTCTTCATTGTTCGACGGACCATGCGTGTGTCTGGCGTGCGGAGGAGAATAGATCGACGGCGAGACGGTGCGGCGGAGCGTCGGCGATCGGTCCGAGAAACAAAAACACGGCGAATAATAATAATAATTCTAATCTGACGTCATATATTATTATACGATTTCGGTTTGTTGTCCATGCACCGGTGACCAGGAGAGCAAAATTCAATAAACTATCAACGAGAAAAATATCAATATACGCGCGAATGGCTGTCTAATAATATATGTAAAAATGGCATTGTCTCTAGAAAGCGTGTCTTCGCCTGTGGGACACGACGATTTGGTCCGGCGATGTTTGACTTAATAATAACATATTATAAGATGTGCCTTTTTTTTCTCTTTTTTTTTTTTTTTTGACATCCATTCATCCCGAGCAGACACGGTGCGACGTCCAACCTCCGCAGTGCGATGACTGATGATTGATGTTTGTTTGATACGACAAATGACCAGGCAGATCTCGTCCAGATTAACAAACAACAATAACAATGCGTAAACGTTTGTTATTTTCGGACGGCACATATACGCGCCCATAACGACTATTTGAATCCTGTGTAACGCTAAGGAGCTTAGGACCTAAGCGAAAATCTGTGGTTTTTTAAATGTAATGTCGTCCTACACAACACCTATAATACATCAGAATATATTGTACAAGTTTAATCGAGGGATGTAAAAAACGTGTAGTAACTATTTACGTTTTTTTTTTTTTATGGTTTTCAACACTTTATATAATAATATTAAAATTAATATTACGTTATTATTTATCAATATGAAAATATAATATGATATTATTACACATTTACATGTATATTTATTCGTAAAATATCCTACAGAGCTAAGAAACTGAAATAAAGAAATGAAGATGACCATAGTGCAACTGTATAACAGTTATTCATAAATTTATTATTATTTATATTATGATTACAAACTATAAGAAATTTTATCATACATAAAGTAAAATATATTAATTATGGCCCAATACCTGTAATAAGATTATAATTAAATTTCAAAACTAAAATATATCATTTATTACAACATGTTTGAAATTTCGTATTTTAAAATCATATTATTTTATTTATTACCTATTTTTCAACTATAAGACGCTATAGACGCAAATTGATGGATTTGCATACTAAACATGCTTTCTTTCGATGAAGAAATCATTCGTTTCTTTTTAATCTTTAAATAAATATTTAAATTTTAAATTGAACTGGTATACAGATTTCGTTTCATATTATGCGTGTTTTATTCAATCATTTATGAGATTAAAAACACCATAAACTTGAAGTATTGCTCTAAAGGGAAATGACAAAATTACTATAAAAGTTATAAAAAATGACCGCCATATTATTCATAGGTTTGAATTATTTACACAAAAATCGAATAATCACAAGGAGGAAAATATATATGGACAACGCATTTTATGATGGAAGTAGGTAAATTGAACTTTTACACTGTAGAAAATAGTATCTAAATCATAGCGTGCGGTGTAATTAGTAAGTCGTAATAAGCTACGCGCGGGAAATATTCGAAAAGGAAAAGTAGTAATTTTATTGCAGACGTAATAAGAATTTGAATTATTTAAAATTGCTCGATCGACAGCTATGTCGTGTCTATAGCTAGAAAACAATTCGAACGAGTCATTTTGGAAAGGATTTTGTGCGTTTTACGCGTCTTACGAGTGTATAATATAATACACGTATTACGGTGAGTATAGATCGTAATGTGCCACTCGACGACGGATAATTTTATGACTGTACATAATATGTATATGGCGTGTGTGTGTTTGGTTTGATAGGTAAAAGTCATTATATTTCGTATATTGCACACTGCTCTGATCCGGCGCGAAGTTCAGACCCGCAGACATAATATTATAATTTCTGTACACGATAAACGTGGACAACTTATTGGAGCGTGTAAAGACTGGTGCCCATTGTACGATACCGCAGTATAGGTAAAAAAAAAAAAAATGTGCAGTAGAAAAAAAAAATTGAATTTGCCACACCATTACTATTATTATTATTATCATCAGCATTACTAGCTATTATTATTGTTGTCGTTATTATTATTATTATTATTATTATTCATGAATCATGGATCCGCGTGATACACATTACTATCTTCGGTAACAGGCGATTATTTCGAAATGGTCCGGTAGTTTGTGACACCGAGCCGTGCGCGTTCTAAAAACGCGCTTGTGACACTTATTAATGAAAATATAAATATGACGAAAAATAATGACAATAATGAGAAAAATAAAAGTAGATTGACGTCGCGTGCAGCACTGCAAGCCTATATACACTGTGCAGTTATTATAATATGTACCCAAGTTTGTTTTATGTTTACACAACTTTTGCGGTAGCTGTGTAAGTATAGGAGAGCGCGTCCGTTTCGATATTTTACCCGGTAATTTATAATACCTACTTACCGGCTACCGTGATAGTCCAAGCAAAATCATGTTATTACCGCGCTCGTGAGAACGAAAATGACATTGTTACCGCGCTATAATATTTTTGTTATTACATTTTCCTATGTCACAATACGAATCTCTCGAAATATTTATATATATCATGAACATAATATGAGGCCAATTCGAAAACGAATTCGATTTCTTTCGTAAGTCGTATCGTATTCTACTTACTAATACATACACACATATTGTATATGATAATATTATTCTCTCGGCGGATATTGTTTCAATATAGGTATACAGTGTACGTGCGTCTACGAAATCAACCCGAATGTCTCGAGGCGTGTTTTAAAAATTGTTTTTTTTTTTTTTTATTCTGGACGATTCCTACCCGTTCACCGTTAGTTCTCATCGCGTGCTAACGCGCCAACAACATATAATCCAATTCAAACTATAATTATTATATTATATCCGAGCTGGTTGCACACGTTCTCTTGGATTCGTATCATATATGCCTACTGCGGTTTGTATAACTATAAAACATTACGCTAACGTTATACTCAAGACCGCATACTTCAAGAAGCCTGCGTGCGTTTACATTTAGTTAAAATAGTGTTTTATAACGACGTGAAAAATCAAAATATTCGTCATTAACGTTTTTCTAGGAGAATATACGATATTCAAATCTGAAAACCATAATTGTGTTGGCCCTTGGGCGTGAGTTTCTTAAAACCCGTCGATGGTTTATAAATGTGTGTACACAACAACAAAAATGTTAAACGGTTCGGGATCCATTTTTTTTTCTTTTCGAAATCCAAAAACAATCCATACAGTTATAGGTAACAGACATCTATTGCAGGAGATGAGGGTGTTACGCCGAGTTTGTGAGGCGGCGGGGTTGTTGAATGACGTATAATTACAGAGAAACATTAATTACGAACTTCAAAAGGGATGAAAGGGGACGAATCTCTCACACAATGCCGGAGGCTGTGTGTATTGTTGTTGTTGTTGTAGACGTTATTTTTTTTCTTTAATAATCCCAAAAACCGACAGACGCGAGAATTTTCAAAGGAATAAAGGAATCGAGACAAGACTTATCACAGAACACACGATTATTTGCCCGCCCTTACCCTGACAAATCTTTGTTGCCATTTTGAAAGGGGGAAAATGTACCATTTACCTTTTTCGTCGAAGTCTGCAGACGATATCCAATTGACGGGAGTTTGATATTAATAAAAATAAAGATATTTAACAGGTGTGATTTGAGTATCAAAAAAAAAAAAAAATAATAATAATAATAAAAAATAAACAAAAAATACAAAAAAAAAAACCACAAACAAAACCGTTTACTTGGGAAATTAAAATCGAAAAATCGTTTTTCGGTAAACAAAACACGAAGTAAAATAATAATAATAAAAAAAAAAATATCGGTGTTCGACGACGAGAGAACGCGCGCGACGCGATCTTCCAAGAACAAGACTGTCGGTAGGTAACCAGTCCGACGTGGATGGACGAGATCGCGCAAACCAGTTTGTACACGCCCCACCAGACCGGCGGAAACACGCGGCGGACAGGAATATGAGGTACGTATAGAAAAAAAATAATAAAAAAATAGGTAGGCAAGCAGGTATCTTGGGCTACTTTTTTTTCCCCCGCACCGCCGCCGCAGCGGTCTTTCAACGAGAATCACTTATAAAAGTTATCATATTATTATGTTGTGCCCACCCGTTCGGTATTCGTGTTTGATGGCGATCATGATGATGATGATAACTATCATAATAATAATACTTAAACATTGTTAAGGATAAGTCGGCCGGCGGTGTACACAGTAATAATAATAATAATGTGGAATCTGACATTCCGGCGCCAAAATACCGAAACAAAAAGCCTGCAGGAGAAACAACGAAGGACGATCGATTTTTCCGAACTGAAAAAAAAAAATAATAATAAACACTGGTGCTTGTTATTTGTATATAGTTATTTAATATATTCTATTTTTAAATGTTGTTTGCTTTCGATGACATACATTTGCAAATATTTTCAGCTACGACAGACAAACGGTATACAGGGAAATTAGAAGAAAATTGAACTATAATTATAATTATATTATTTATGATTATTATTGTTACTGTTATTATTATTATTATTATTATTGTTGTTGTTGTAACGCTTCGGTGTTTTCGACGTCTGCACGTTTCCTGGTTAAAATCCAAACTTTCATTGGTTCTGGTTTTCCTTTCATTGGCACCAGGCCCCTGTACGTGAACTCGAATTGCGGGTCCCAGTTGTTGCTTTGATTCAGAACACTGCAGGAAATAAAAGCACAACAATAATTACGATTTGAATTCATAATATTATTTTCACGTTAATTGGATTAATAATTATTAATTACACACAGACGCATCATTATATTTGTTTGTTTGTTTATTAACAAGAGTTTTTTCTCAAAAGTTTTTTTACTCCGAAGACAATTGCGAGTTTTTGGTTTTTTCCATTTATTTATTTTCGTAAATGGAACAACACCAACAAAAAAACTATTGTCATGAGACGACGTCTTTTTTGTTATCTACTCGAACTTAATACCACCACCCTGGACACGGTACATGCACGTCATGTATTGATCGTGCAACTGTTTATATATCGATCACGTATACCTAACCTATACTAGTCTCGAGGTATTCTATTCTTTCTTTATTTATTTTAAGCGACTAAAAGAATTTTCTAAAAACTAACCGCCTGAATAAGGTAAAACTTTACCTGTATAGTATACGAATTTTCGTATTGTTTATTGCTTTATTTAATGTGTATTATAGCTTAACGAAGCTGAAAAATTGATTAACGTTTTATCACAGTGTCGGTCGATACGAAAACAAAACAGTAGCTTAAGGCATATGAAAATAGCAAAATAATATAGTGAAACTAACTATATTATTTTTTCCTACTTGTTTTTTTTTTTTTTATCTTTCATTCATATATGCACTCAAAGTCTTCACTGTTGTCATCCGTGAGTCACGAGAGATTTAAGTATTTCCGTTTGAAGCTTTCTCTTCGATTTTTCAACTTCGAAACAACAAAACCTATTTAGTCTGTGGACACCAACGCTCTTTAATTACGCTAAAGTCATAAATAATTATTATTACAGAATAAAATACTCAATTTTTATGTTCGAAGTGTATTTAAAACGAGGAGAAAAACAGTTAAACTAGACACGTATGTTACCTGCCTATGCATACATATTATATTCTATACCGATATAGATGATTTAGTCGTTATAGTACTTACTCATATTTTCCTACATATTTAATTTTATAGAAACTGGTATGTGGTTCTCGTAGACAAAAGTATATAGGTTTGTTCGCGACGATAATGCGTATATTATACATTAAATACAACAGTGTTCGAACAAACTTCCAACGATTTGACTAGATATATTTTTTTTCTCGAAATTGAAATTATTATTCAAGTATGGTATCATTTAATATGGGTATACCCACCTATTATATACGAGGATGGTACAAAAAAAAAATCTATGTTTTTTAATCATAATGGGTTTACTCGTTGTTGTTATTATACCCTCGTCGTTTCTACGAATGACTTAATGTTTTTTTTTTCGTCCATCGCTTAGCAATACATAAAACATATAATGTTGATTACGTCTGAACGCACATTTTCGAGGATCGGCTGCATACCGTCATCTCCGTCGTCATCATTCAAAGCGTTTAAACCTTCGTCGGTAGAGGTACTCATAGGACAGAGTATTTTTATCATTATTACTTATACGTAAATATGTATAATCCGAACGAACGACAAACCGTACGTACGTGAAAACACCGATCGTTTTACTCGCGTAGGCGCGTCCGTATCGGATGGCGCCGGTCAGCTGGACACCGGAAACGTGTTTGTCGTACACGGCACATTCTCTACACGCGCGACGACTCGGTGACGCGTTTTCGGAACGTTTCTGGTTCCTAGATGACCGGTCGCCGCCGATAAGTACCTACGTTATAAATGCGTAATACCGGAGTGACGGTCAAGGGTACGAGTAACGTTACGATATACCTACATATATAATATAATACGTTAGGTTACCTATACGTTACATTCGTAGGCTTAACCCGCCGCGTTAAAAACACGTACTGCGCCGTATCGATTAAGTCCGACTTGTATGATGATATGTGTACAGGGTGACCTAACATAGATGTATAATAATATGTTTATTAGGTATTATCGAGCAAAAGATTTTTTTTTTTTAACTTTTTATTCGCCAACAAAATTCAAAAGAGCAAATTGGTTGTTGGGTTTTTGAACTATTGCGTTCCCGTATCGCTTGGGCACGTCGTAAACTCGTAAAGTGTTAGTCAAACGCTCGTTTGAAAATTCCAAAAATCAGAATTTTAACAAACGCGAGCTCGGACGAAGGATAAAATAGGGGTGAACACTGAATCACCCTGTGCATAATAATAATATGTCACTTCGATATTATGGCTTCCGAGGGCGCGGCGGCGAATCGACTACCGTAAGTCGTCGTCTGTCATTCAGTCGGTCGGTCGGTCGGTTGATCATTTTGTCGTACACGTGACACGATTGCGTTTCAGGAACCATGACCATGCAGGCAGTGTTGGACGAATTTTACGCGCAGATCGTAGCCAAATTGGAACGCGACGAGCTTATACCGGCCTACAAGCGGTCGATGCATCGCGAGTACCTGGCCACCGTGGTGGACGGGCTGTGCGGACAGTGGTGTGGCCGGAACAGGCGCAGTGCGAGCGAGGCCGCGGTGGCCGGTGCCGTGGCCTATCACGGTCGCGTGGTCCGGGACAACGGGTCCGTATGTCCGCTAGGCAAACACCACGACATGTTGTACGTGATGGCCCGCTTCGCTATGGACGCGGACGCCGGTCCCGAAGCCGTAGCCGCTCTGTTGACCGCCATTTACACGTAATATTTTTATGTTTTTTATATTTTCATTTTCGTGTACGCTCAACGGTTATGATAATTCATAATTCATAATTCGATTAGAGTTAATGCGAGATTATACGCGAATAGCATTAAACGATTTAAGTTTAATTAAATAATTAAATGGGGGGAGGTCAACGCAAGTCTAACGATAATAATAATAATAATACAGCGGAACCTTCATAACTACAATCAAGTTATCGAATATTCGACTTATAGAGGTTCCACTGTAATAGTATAATGTAATAATATTAAAAAATACGATTTGATCAATGTATCGAATTCAATAAGAGAAATGGTCTATTATAATAATATGATACATACAAGTCTCATTTGGTCTGTCGGCTGGTAAATGTCGTTCGATTATCGGAAAATAATACAATTATATGGACGACAGTCGGAAACAAAATTCTGAAAGCTTTTGGATTCTCAGAGTGTATATTAAATTCTTTACACTGTTCATAGTCGTCGTTGTCATGTCATCGTGTCCCTTTCTTTTTGTTTCTCAGACGTCTTGTGGCCGAGTTCGAATAAATATTTGTATGTACGTGATCCTCATACACTTGTATAATTATTACTGTGAGTGAGTTACTGATAGATAAGATTGTGTGTAAAAAAAAAAAAAAACAAAAGCACTTAAAATAATAAAAATTAATTACTTTTGAATTGTATTATACACGCGAGTGTTTATTAACTATATTCCGCTAATGGAACTTTTGGCGGTCAGAGGTGGTGAGCATAATATTATCATGTGGCACTAGAGATATTTAATACTATTATTACATGAGATATTCTGGCCGTCATCCAGTCAATCCGGATTAAGGACCCAAACGGACCCCGGAGCGTACACGAATAATTTATGTCTCGTGTTCTGAAAGACTACAATTTAACTTCTGTTTAAACGACAGACTTTTTCATATTTTCCATATTTCATACAGACAATATTATAAAAATAAAAACTATTAACTCCTATAAATTTAATCACAAAACACGATATAATTACATTTATATATCGATTAATTAATAATTAATAATTAACAAATCACGTTAGTCTAGCTAGCACAGTTTCCCTATCACAGAAGCTTGAAGATTTAGTGATTATTAAAAAGGTTATACATAGCAGACACAAGCATTTAGCGAACATAAACGTAAAATGTACGAAAAAAGTCTGCTTGTAGTCCCCACGTTTAATTTCTTATGCCGAAATTGTCGAATTAAGAATACTAATCCAGATTGTTGATAGTTAATTTATCCCGAATTCTAATTTTTAAATGTAGGGGCATATTTTTAATTATTTAGATGTTTAACATCATTAAAAGGTTTACTGTGGTGATACAAACTTCTCTGTTTTAAAAATAGTAACCAAAATATTTTACTGAAAATAATTGGGAAGTTTTTTTTTTGTATATACAAATGGATCTAAAGTAAAATGTGTATTATAAGAAGTTTATCTCAGTTATTGTTAGGACTAGAAATGTATGCACTAAGAAAACCAAAAAACATGTCATACATTTTTAATACGCTAAAATAAAATTAAATAGTTAATTTAATTTATAAATTTATATTCTGAACGAAATGATGTATGATTATATATATATATTTTGTTTTTGTGTCTGTGTACAGCATAACCTGTTGAAATAATGTTTCAATTTAAAACTTCAGGATTGGTTTTCGATGGAAAAGTGAATATCCTTGGTGCATTATGGAGGTCAAAAGTAAGAATATTCTAACAAAATCAGGAAAACAAAAATAAAATGAAGGAGAAACGGGGATTTTGATACAAAACCAGTTTTCGACCAAATCGATTTTTGTAAATGGTTGTAGGTAATTTCAAAAACTAATCACTGTGAATACATGAACTTTTCACCAAATGTTTCTATTAGTGTTATCTGTATACCGTTAAATTTTCAAAATATTTTTAGCTATTTATAAATGACTGAAATTTTTGATTTTCTGAGTCTTTTTTAACTATGTAAAGTGTCGATAAAAAAATTTTAGGTACCCAAAAAAACATGAAAATTTAACACAAGGTTTCTTATAAGTTGCTTTTATTTAAGTTAAAAAAAATCAAAAATCGTAAGTCACAATTTTTTTATAAGCGTTTAAAGTTCAGAAGTTTACGAAATATGTTACAATTTTGTAGTTAAAAAAAAGAGTGGTCAAGTGAGTAACGCTCTGCTGTAAATCACTATAATGGATGTATTAAATTTGAATTCGATGATAGGTATCATTGTATATGAAAAACGATTCTGAACGGGGAATATTTGTCAGCCTAAGATATATATTTTAAATTGGGTAAAGTCATAGCTACTTATACAATATTTTTTATAAATGTTAACTACAAAATGATTTGCAAATATTCATGATTTTGACGAATTTTTGTAAATATTTGAACTTCAAACACTAATAAAAAAATTGTGCCTATGTGTTTTAATAATTTTTGAATCACTATAAGACTACTCACGAGGGACTTTGTATTATATTTTTTTAAGTATTTTGACTGAGCTAAAAAAATTTATCATCATTTAAAAAAAAAAAAATTAAAAAAAAACCGAATATTTCAAATGCCTATAAATAGCATTAAAATAAATTAAATATTTTGAAAATTAAATTATGTTAAGAAATTGCCAACTTAAATAACTGGTAAATTGTCAAGTATCTATAACTTATACTTTTTGAAGAATAACAAGTATTGAAAATCGTTTTTTTTTTTTACTACAATAAGAAGAACTTATAAGAAACTTTATATACATTTTCAAGTTTTTTTGGGCACCCAACATTTTATTAATGGTACTTCAAAAAAAAAAAAAAAATACTTAGAAAAATCGAAAACTTCAATTGTCTATATAGTTAAAACGCTAACAAATATTTGGTGAAAATTTTAAGTATTTATACAGTTTTTAGTTTTTGTGTTACAACTATATGATAATAATATATGGTATTGATTTTTTCAAAAACTGTTTTCGTGTAAAAATTCCCGTTTTTCCATCACTTTTTTTTGTTTTTCCCGAATTTTTTGAAAACTACTGGAAAATGAATGTTGTCCTATAATGCATTAAGGATATTCACTTATTCGTCGGAAAGTACCCTCGAAGAAGTTTGAAATTAAAGCATTATTACGACTTTAAGTTATGTTGTACACAGACACAAAAAAAAAAAACTTGAAAATGTAATATAAGGTTTTTTATAAGTTTCTTATTGTAGTTAAAAAAAAATCAAAAATCATTAGTCAAAATTTTTTATAATCGTTTAAGAATCAAATTTTTCCGAATATGTTAATATTGCGAACATTTGTGTAAGTAATTTTATTGTTGAAAATTCATTAAATTTCTTGTTTTTATATCTAAGGTTAAAAAATTCAATACTAAGTTTTCCTTTAAATAGCTATAAAGAAAACTGAAAGCGTCATTATATAAAAAATTATATGACTTATGAGTTATGAGCGTTTAAATTTAAAATGTTTACGTAAATTGCGTAACAATAACGATTTATCCTCACACGATTTTAAATACTTATTATTATTAAAAAGTGTAAGTCTTAGATACTTGAAATTTCACCAGTTGTTTTACTCATTTTAAGGCTATTTATAGACATTTGAAATATTCATTTTTGTTTAGTTTTTTTATAATATAATAAATTATAGATAATTTTTTTTTGGCTAAGTCCAAATGTTTGAAAATTTAATAAGTTTCTCATAAGTTATTCTTATAGTGATTGAAAAATAACTATTAGAACACGCGAGCTCAACTTTTTATTTAGAGTTTGAAGTTTAAATATCGACAAAAATTCATAAATTCTTGCAGATTATTTTGTAATTAAAATTAAAAAAAATTTTGTATAAGTAGTTAATATTTGAAAGTTGAATATAATATTTTTAATACGTATGGCTTATTAAAATTATAAAAGAAGTTGAGCATTGGCGAATTAAAAAAATATTCATCTAGTTAAATTTTTACGAAATCAAAAATTCATGCTTAAAATAACCATTCATTCAAATAATTAGGTACAATTTTACAGTTAAAAATTACTAGTCGTAGAAATATGAGACATACACCAGTTGTTTAAATTTTCTGTACAAAATTTAATTTTTAGTTATTCAGTTCATTAAAACATAAACCACCTTTTTCACTACCCAATTTAAAATATAAAACATTTTATATAATATATCATAAGCTGACAAATTATCTCTGTTCAAAATTGTGTTTTGTGCACAATGATACTTATCATTGGGTTCAAATTTAACACTCCTGTATAATATTATATAATAGTGATCCACACGGAACCTTATGTACAGTAACCACATGACTGCATATTTTTAAATATGATAAAAAAAAAAATATGTTTTATTAAATAAAAAAAAAGAATGTTTTGCAGGACTGCATAATTTTAAGACTTTAACGCGGACTTTTAGTTTGAAAAAATTATTATTCTCGTTTAACTTTTCGTCACTACTCGTAATCTCGATTTTTATGTTTATGGATTAGTAAACAAATTACGATTAAAAATATTAATAAGAAAAAGCTTTATTCAGCACATTACTAAGTTACTTTATAAAAGTAAAAGTCTGAACTTAAAATTCAAAAACCGCATTTTATAGTGCTAAATGAATTAAAAAAACTACGATGTTATAAAAAATGAAAAAAATAAAACTTTGTAATCTCGTTAAAAACTATACGAAACATAAACTTAAAAGTATCAAAAAAAAAAAATCAGTGTTTTATTAGATAATTATATAGGAGATGTAGTTTTGTGTGTAAATCATATAACACTATATTTGGAGAGAGTACCGGTATATTTTTAATTTTTAAAAGTTATATTATATTAATGACTACAAAATGAAAGATAGGACATAGGTACTCACATTAGATATTTGAAAGGCCGCGAAGACTGGCGTACTGGCTGTGGGAACGCACTATCGCGTGGAACTTGGACCTCAGACAGAGTGGTCGGGCAAACGGTGCAAATGCTGGAAGTACTCCGACTATTGCCACATGGAATGCGAAGGGACAGTCGACCGATGCAATGCCGGAATACTCCAACCATTAGCCGACTTACAAACCACAATCGTTTAAGTCCACGAGGAGAGGTCTTTCGTCTGAATCGCGTAAGTCTGCCCGGGTGGGTCTTACTACGACTCCGATGAAAGACTAAACAGCCAGTGGTGGTCGCACGGCCTTCTATACCCTCGTTATCGGAGATTGCGAAACCGCAAAAGTGCAATCGCCGATAATAATATAAAAATTATAAAATAATAATATCAAATGCTTATGAGCAAATGAAAACAATAATAATAGTAATAATAATAATATTAATTATTAGAATAATACAGACACGGCGTAAACATAATACATTATTAGAGAAAAGCTGAGCGTTAGCATTTTTAGTGTATCATTTTGAATATTACATTTTAGCCCTATAGACTACCAAAATCCGCCAGCAGCTATATATAGCTATATATAGGTAATATATACTCCAGTGATTAGTTTGACGAAAAACATGGGCTACGATCGTTCCGCGTAATACTCGAAATCGGAAGTGACTAATATAATCAAATTCGATCGTTAAGTTTCAGTCTCATAAAATACTTATACCTCGTTATTGGCCTGACGAATTGCTCGATTTGTCCCACTTCGACTTTAGCGTAACGTATAATAGTCGACGAGACGCGCTGGCGCCGCTGCAGCGGAATACGATTCCGATTAAATCCGTGAAGGAATATACTATCGACAGCTATGTAGAAAAATTATTATTATTATTGTCGTCAGACAAATAGAAATCTCATCGTTAGGAGGAAGTTTGTGGATAAAAATGTCTAATATAAACTCTCTACTGTTCTACCGAACGCGTTTACGTGCTTTTATGTGATTAACATAATACCGTTTGAAATCTATAATTATTGAAATATATAAATCACGCAAACACCTAGAAAACGTTCGTTTCTCTTTTTTCCTCTTCATCAAACTAAATCATTTTTTTTAAAAAAAACATTGTCATTGTTTATTTTTCATTACGAAATTTTCAGACATCAATATTCAATAATAACAAAAATAATATTATTATTATTGTCATCAATTTCTTTTATCGTCTTTATATTCAGTATATCGCATCGTACATTCTATTTGTACGTATTTGCTAGAGCATAATATTATGTTTGTTAAATATTGTTTTGTCGTCAGATTAAAATTCCAGACTTATATACTTGTAAAAATATTTTGCTAGCAGCTCATACAATTTTCGAATAAATTCAATTTTTGAAGGTCGAAAGAATCGATTGATTATATCATTCATATGTATATACAGCAAAGTCTGATTGAATCGCAACTTGAAAGTGTCTTATATTATTCAAAGGTTTTTATTTAATCAATAAATAAATTTGATAAATAGTCAATAGCTCAATATGATATAAATATAAATAATAATATAATATCACAAAAAACAAACCTAGGTGTATAATCACAATATAAACTGAACCATACTTCGTTTCCTAAGTGTTAAGTCTTATTTGATCAAACACGCCTGATTCAAATTAATAAAAAAAGTTGAGAAAATACAATAATATATAGCAGTGATTCTCAAATTTTTTTTCGCGGAGCCCTTGATATGCTAAAAAAAATTCACGGAGCCCCAAAAACTTGAAATACCAATTTTACAACTCAAACAGTTATGGATCAATAATTTGCTAGTGTACAAACTTTATGCAATATAAATGAAACTTGTTACAATTCAACTAAAAATAAAATATGCAGGTACTTAATTCAGATGTTCCCACGGAGTCCCTAGATTAGTCTCGGAGCACGGTTTGAGAACCGCTGATATATAGATTATCATGATCATTACTTAATAATATTATGTGACATTAAAATGTGAAATTAATAAATCCACTACTTATTATTTTAATTTTGTTTTTATATTGATTAACAAATTGCAATAAAATTACACCAGAAATAGTTTTATTCTACCTATAGGTTAACTTTCATTAAATAATTTAATATTTGAAGTAATTAGTTAGTACTTTATCAGTCTTGGTTTAATAATTAGTTTTTATTTTAAGTTAACTGTAGGCCGACTGTCTCACTTATTGAAAATAAGTAATAATTTATCACAACAAAAACAATGAACAATAAATTGTAATTATTTTTTTTTTTCATCAAGGAACTTCTTATAACTTTATGGTGGGAATAAAATATTAACCAAAAATTAAAAATTATTGTATTTAATAAAAGTACCTAGTTATAAAGATATAAAGAACTACTTAGTAATTGAATAATTACGAATAAAAAAAATGAAATACTTTCTTCGTGCTCATTATTAAAAAATGAACAATCGTATCCGTGTATATTCATTGTATTCTAAGAACGAAATGAATCGTCGACAAAAATAAAACGTAAACAAATAAAAAATTAAATATTTTATTATAATTTATTTATGTTCTTGAAATGTTAACTACATTTTAGTTGGATTAGACATCACATAGAAAGTCTTTAAAATCACTAAAAATAACTAAATCATTTAATACTTATGTAATATTGTTAAAAACAATAAAAACTTTACGACACATAGTCACGTATCATACGTATTTCGTATGTAAAATGTATACGTGAATACATTTTTACGGAATAATTTGTTTAAGGTCGTTTCTTAATAATATCATATTAACAATAATACGTTTTAATTAAGAAAAAACCTTTTCAAAATCGTTAGCTATTTGTTTTTAATGTCTGTGTTTCGGTACGCACAAGTACAATTATTATAAGATTTGCTTCGTTGAAATAAACGCAATTTAACTTAATAATATGTATGTCACTCTAGCAAAAATGGTATTTATTTACATTCTAAATAATATGTTCTCCGTCCTCGATGGACCGTATCAAGTATTATACTTTACAAAACGCACTCGAGCATTATAAATAAAATAAATTATAATATATGCGTAAATAGGAAGGTGTGCATCGCAAAAATTGAAATGACTGTAAGTGGTAGATTATGCAAATAATACACATTTGTCGTTCCAAGAATAGTAATGTATTATATGTTTCATATTTTAATTTAGCTATAGTAAAATAAAAAAAAAATTAACATAATATATAGCTTTTACTTTTAAGTAAACAAACGTCTTATTACTATTCTGTGAGTGTAGGTATAACAAATACGTTTCCGGCCAAAAATATTCAGATTTTTAGATTTAGTAAAAATCATAAATCGTTAAGAGAACACTACATAGCTATATATACATAGAGTATATGAGTATATAGTACACTTTAGTACTTATACCATGTATTACCGTGTTTTATGTTTTATTATGTTAGGCATTTTGTATTCAAACGTTTGATTTGAAACGTATTTCGAGTATTTAAGTCAATAACGACGATGATAAGTAAAATGTTAGGGATTTCAGGATCACGAAAAAAAAATGTATGTACCTACATGATATTATGTTGGAATAGCATTAGGTAGCAATACGCTGTGAAAACCATGACGAATATTAAATGCTATTGTGTAATGGATTGCTCGTTTCAGAATGTTTTGTTGTCGGGATAGGTGTTTGCACTATAGTTAATTTTTTTTTAATCGTATTTCTAATTCGGATTCGATGAGATATTAAAAAAATACAATTCGTTACGTCATGTTTTAGAATTAGGGTATACTACTCACATTTGATTTTTTATTCCGCAAGGTCAAGCCTAACTAAAACGTGGGAAAAGGACTATTACACTTAAAATACTGATTACCTATACATTTTTATTTACACGAAAGCTGGATCATTAAACATTTAAAATGAAAAATAAATTAAGAAAAATACATAAATACCTACAATCCGCTGTACTTATATTATTGTTTATTAGTATTTTGATTTGAACATAGTATTCTGCATATGCTACACAGAGCTATTATAGGCATATAGCTGATGTAAGTAGTATGAAATAAAATACGAACGTCGCAATATTATAAAATTTATTTAGATTTTAGATTTAATTAAGATATAAATTCGATTATCAAAATGTGGTTAAAATGATTTAAAATTAAACATGTAGTTCTTAATATTTATACGCTATTCATAATAAACTTGTATCTATTTCGAAAATTTAATCTGTATGGATTAGTATGCGTTTGATTAAAAACTTATAAGTGGTTTTACATTTTAAAAACGTATTAAATCTATATGTTAATATATTATATTATAGCATATTTAGTTTAAAAATACATGTTAAAAATATATAATTTATACCTATTTCATATTATATATTGTTTATTATTTAAGTTTTGAATAGTTTTAAATTTTAATAAATTATACTTGTATGCATCTCACGCGTAGTAAGGAATTGCTAAATTACCGTAATAAACATTCGTGTGACGGGAGTTAGGTAAAATTAAAGTACTTTAGTTTTTAAATTTGGTTTAAACTTCTAGTTGTTTAAATTTTATTGTACACGTTAAAAAAAAAAAAAATAATAATATTTTAAACGTTATTTAAGTAACCATAATTTATCTGTATAATATAATACATTGATAATATTATGCGTTTTAAGTATTCTAACAATTTTTAATATAAAACAGCCTAAAAAGAAAATGTATAGTGTTAGTGTGTAGGTACTTTAATAAACATTGTGTTTATATTATTAATATTTTCCAGTCACGATATTTTGTTTGTTTACACATTATTGTACTAACCTTGAGCCAAAGAAATAAAATTTAAAATTTGCTCCGATATATTTGATATCTCTTTCAACACGTAAAAAATAATTAGTTTGCAATATTTGTATTCATACGATCATACGGCACAAATGCCACCAATTAATATCCGGAGTTATTGTTATTCTATTGTAGCACAAGGACAGCGCAGCTTATGTGAGGTTCTCCCTAATGCCGCGGGACATCAAGCCTATAATACGTTCTGATCTGAGAGTGGTACGTTTTGATTACAAGTTTGTTGACTTTACTTGGCCTAGTTGGAAAAAAAATTCATTGACATTCTGTAAGCGGTATTAGCGAAATCATCATTCGTAGATAAATAAAGTATTTGTATTTATTTATTATTATTATATTGTCATATTAAATTTCAACTCACGTATATTATATATATATCATCACGAAATAGAAATGATGGGCATTATTGCCAAACGTTTCTTTTTTACGAAAGTTTGATGGAAGCTATCGGAATGCGTAGTCAAAGATGAGTTATTTTGATCTGTGTGAGACTTGAATATACTTATTAATATTGAGTATGAAATATGGTTTTCCTTACGTACGTACATATCATAGTACCTATGTATCTACTGTATGTCAATGTCAACAAAATAGTTGTGGGTATGTGTAAAAAAATATAATTTTTAACAAATTATTAATATTTAAATACGTCAATAAATTACAAATGTTCATTTCAAAATCCATTACTTTGAATGTACCTAAATAAAATATAATATTGTGTTGTGCATGGTTTAAAAACTGTGTCGTATAACATATACCTGAAAAGTATAGAAGAGTGCTAGTTGACACATGTCCAAAACAAACACCTTAACGAAACGTCTGAAGACCGCTGATGTCTATAATTCTGTGTATTATAGCTCGTGGTCCGGAAGTGCATTTATAATATGACCTACAATTTCTCGAAATAAATTAATGCTAGTATTTCTGGTCTTACTTTCGTTCCCATTCAGTTAAAAACTTAACGTCATGTATATGAATGTTTTATTTAAATTGCGTGGAACTCAAATATATAGGTCAATTTTAATTTCAATGTACAAGCGCCTTATTCATCCGAGTTTATTGGTTACCGGTTATTGCCTACTGGTTATTGCTATAAAAATACAAATTGTTTCTATATATATATATATATATATAGATAATTGTATACACATAACATCATAATAAAATAATTTGTCGAATATTAAACTTATACAGTATTGATAGACACGGTAGTTATTAAAATAATGTTTAACAAATGTATATGTAGGTAATAGGTACTCTGATCAATAATCAACAAATATTTTTATGTTATTGTTTAAGAAAAAAAAAGAGTTATAGTTATAAATACTTAGAGTTTGTGGTATTTTGTGTTTTAAACAACAATATTTAAATCCACACAAGTAGTATATGTAATACGCCTATTGTATGATTTTATAAAAGCATAAATTATTAAGCACAAGTTATAGGTTAGGTGGTCTGTAATACAATTTATACTCGTGTTTAGAGGCTAATCCAAAGTATTAAGAACATTCATACACTTATATGTAGGTATAATAGTTTTTTTTTTAAATATGAACACACTTAACGAACTATATCCTTGGATTTATGATAAAATTCAACTTAGCTATTCATCCTGCGTTAAGACTAATGAAGTATAGATACTATTAGATATATTCAAGAAAGCGAAATCCTTGAAAACGATAATCATCAAAAAATTATATAGGTATTATATTCTATAATATTATATCCCACAGTTAGGTACTGCAATTTAGAACTGTAACTAGGATTCGGACAAATGTATAGGTACAATCACAATGGTTAGTTTAGATTACATTAAAATTATGAAAACCGCACGTTACGTACACGAGTTGGGTCGGCTGTGTTTGGTATTCGATTATTATTGTACTTGACTTTGTTCAATTTCAATTACAAAATATCTGTAAAGTGCAAATATTTTGATACAATTTATTGTAGAACAAATCTACATTTATTAAATTTATCGTACTCTGATAAAAAAAAAATAATAATAATTTACATACTTGCATACGTATATTATGTAGAATAACTAATTAGTGTAGGTAGTATAAAAATGAAAACAATAGTTCTGATCGACAAACGTTTAAAACTTTTAGTAATTAAATGTTATAGGAAATCATATTTAACCAGTTAAACTAAATTTTTGTGTTTATATGTATATTATGACATTGAACCTCATATTATAGCTTAATATCTTTTATTATATGATATATATATATATATATATAT
>VUJU01001573.1:32588-49805 GCA_009835225.1 Aphis craccivora | reverse complement strand
TATGGCTGAAATTTTAAATATTTTTATTGTTATACAATTTATATACCTGTTATTTTATCAGTTTTAATTATACATAATATGTATAAAATAAATATTAATTAATTAAAATTTGAATTTAATTTTTATAAATATATATATATATATTTAAACCTAACAATATATTGTATAATATAAAAAACGATGCTATTTATCTGTATTTTTTCAGTAGTTCAAATTAACAACTTATAATGAAGTTGAATAAATTATCTATCAAAAATAAAATTAACTATATTTGGAATTATTTAGCTAATTTAATCAGTTAAGGCATTGAATAAAATTCTAATATTTTAATTAAAAATGTACATAAATAGCCAATAGTTAAACAAAAGTTAAGTCTCCCCGTAAATTGTATTCACACACCACTACTGTATAACATAATAATCAAACATTTTCAATCTATGAGGAATTCTTTAGATGAAGACAAGACAACTTAAATGCATTGCACTGAATGTTTTATACAAGGATTTAAGTAAATAATAGTTAAGTTAAAATCAAAAATGAAATTCCCAGCATACTTTAATGGTTATCTTTAAATTAAATAGGTGAAGTAAATCTATTAACATAACTATTTTTATATTGACTATTTGTATTGTTGTTTTGTATTTTTCAATAAAATTTCCCCCCTTGCTTCACGATTCAAACAAAAAAATAAAAAGGTTAAGTATATCTAACACTTTAGTCAAGAAACTTAAGCTTAAAATATTTCAGTGATATTCTAAATTGAAAAACTAGTTGATATTAGTTTGCATGATGACTAATGAATATGAATAATGCTTTGAGGTATATCAGAAGAATGGAAAAATGTAATTGAATTCATGATTTTAAGATTTGATCCATTATTTTTTCTTTGACTAATTCATGTTAAATAGAAAATTAATTATGGTAAAAGGTATAACAAAATCAATTTCCATCAATATAAACCTGTGTACCAATAAGAGTATCAAAATGTACAGAATACAAATTCAATAAATTAATAACTTTTAAAATAAAAAATGGGTAAGTGAGTACTGTTCTGCTGTACATTAGGTGCCGTATGGATCATTATTATAGGAATGTTAAATTTGAATCCAATGATAGGAATCATTGTATACGAAAAACGATTCTGAACGAAGATGATTTGTCAGCCTAGGGTATAATTTCTAATGGTTGGTGAAAAAGGTGGTTTATGTTTTAATGGCCTGAATACATCAACATTTAAGTTCTTTTATAATTATTATAAGCTAAAAAAAAAATAAAAATCGTTTATTATAAGTTTTACAAGTATCAAAAAAAAAATTGTGACAAACGATTTTTAATTTTTTTTTTAGCTACAATAAAAACAACTCATAAGGAACCTTGTATTAAATTTTCAACATTCTTTGATCATCCAAAATTTTTTTATTGACACTTCAAAAAAAATTCTCATAAAAATCGAAAAATTTCAGTAGTCTATTAATAACTCAAAAAAAGTCAAAATTTTTTGAAAATAGATACCACTGACAAACATTTGGTGAAAATTTCAAGTATTTACAGTGATTAGTTTTTGAATTACAACCATATAAAAAAATAGATTTGGTCGAATTGAATTGAGGTTTTGCGTAAAAATTCACGTTTTTCCTTAATTCTTTTTTTTTTTTTGGTTTTTCCCGGCGCTTTTGAAAACTATCGGGAATTTCAAAAAATGACATCCCTAATGCACCAACTAAATTCATTTTGCTATCGGAAACCATCCCCAAAGTTTGAAATTGAAGTATTATTTCGACACGTTTTTGTGTACACACACACAGAAAAAAAAAACATTGTAAAATCAATACATTCATCGCTCCGCTCAGAAAGAATCTAAAATAACAATAAAATAATAAACAATAATACATCATGGCTATACAAATAAACAAAGAATCATATTTAGCAATATGCATCATCTGGTATAATAACATAATAGCATAATTGGTAGTGCAAAATATATGTTATCTAAGAAAAATTGTGAAAATAGGACAACAAGAATGAACCATGAAAGTAATGTAAGAAAGTAGTGAGAGAACACCAATAATTCTACTTCCAATAAGTTTTTATAACTAGGAAAAATTAGGTTAAACTCTTCACCAGTAAGTTAAAGACGTAACACAAAGTAATATGTAAATTAAACAAGAAAACTAAACTAACATTGGACTCTTTAGATAAAAATATAAGCAGTAAAAAAAATACCATACTTAAAATAAAAACTTATTGAATTAAATAAAGAAGATAATCAATAGTACACCCTTAAACAAAACAGTTTTCCAATTATAAGCTATTATTAATCTAAAATGTATTTATCTATTAAAATAATGCAAAAATTAGTCAAATAACCTTTTAAACAAAATTAAATGGCAAATGGCATATTATGTCAATACTCATAGATAAGGGTCATCCTAAGCTAAAAGAAAAGTTTTTCATTCTTTAAAAAAACTCAAGAAATGCATATATTTTCATGAAATTTATAGATTATAGAAAGGACTTAAGGTGTATATGTTAATTTTTACATACCCACTGTTTATAAAATCAATGCATTATTGATAGTATGGTACTAGCTTTTGTTCCCATAAGGAAGAATCCACATCCGCTTTTAATTTACCTTATGTTAGGTTTTCAACTAATGCTTTTATCTCTAAATTTTCAAAGCAAAAAATAATTTCTTGTAAAAAAACTTCTGTTTAGTGAAAAGAAGAAGAACTATAAACACAAAATTTGAGATCAGAAAATAAACAAGTGGATAACAATATCACATTCAAATAAAAATGAGATGAGACCCCAGAAAAGGTATACAAACTACAAAGTAAGGCTTGACATTATCATGAAGGAGGCTTTTACCACGGGTCCAATATTTTCCATTTGCCAAATTTTAATGTTTTTCTACAACAGATTGTTTAGGGTTAATTCTGCAGCATACTTTGAATTGCTCAACAATAAAACCATAAAAAAAAAATTAAAAGTTGTTAAAAAGGATATAGCCTTATGATATTTCCTCCTTAATGGCAATGTCATGATTTCACCTCCTATTATGTAAATCAAATGTTCACTAAACTAAGTTTTTATATAAATAGATAACATTTTTCTAACATCAAATATATTAAATACGCTTGAAGAAAGACTAAATTAGGTGACAGTGAGTTCTTCAACATTGGGAACAAAAGCTAGTGCTTGCCTACAAAAGTATATAGATTTTAATAACTAATTATATAAAAAAAATAATTATACCTATAAATTGTATTAAAATATTTGTACTTATAATTCTTTAAAAATGTTAAAATCTTAAATTCTATAGGCATGACCCTTGACCCTTGTAAAAGATAATATTAAAATGACACTTATCATATTTTTATCCATTAAAATACAAACAATTAATACAATTTCTAAAAATAAATTATATTTAAACAATATTATTTTAATTGTATAACTAATTATTAATATAAGACAAATAACAAAATTTAAGGTTACTATAGACTTAGGTACACAAAAAGACCATTTGTAATAAAACCAAAGATACCAACACCAGAGTTAAACGTATAGCTTAAAATTTAAATGGTTTACACAATTAAATATATATATATATTAAAAAATACTCAGACTATA
This sequence comes from Aphis craccivora, assembly GCA_009835225.1. Classification (NCBI taxonomy): domain Eukaryota; kingdom Metazoa; phylum Arthropoda; class Insecta; order Hemiptera; family Aphididae; genus Aphis; species Aphis craccivora. The sequence continues at coordinate 46,175 of VUJU01001573.1, read as the reverse complement.
CAATATTAATATAAAATAATTTAAAAATTTAAATACCTTCTAAATGCTATAAAAAATATTAGTGTTAAATTAACTGTATACTTACTCAATAGGAAATTGTTTATTAATTTGAACATTTTTATTTATGCTAGTTTCAGCTATATGGTTTACATTGTTTGGGTTTCTATAACAAATAATTATAACAATAAATAAATAAATAATAATCAATACAATACAATACAATGGTTCATGGTATACCGGTAACCGCTAACCCCATTTTTTAGAGATTATTTTGGTAACCGCTAACCAGTTAATGCTAATTCTAAGAACCCCAAAATTCAGTAACCAGTTCCGAAAAAATTTCCCCTTTTTTCGGGAGCAGTTTTAAGCCCTGTTATATACTGTATTTGAAGTTTGTAAAAATGGTTATAGCTACTTCTCATCACTTATATGATTTTAGCCATAAGTATAAATTGTATTTATATTTAATAATATTATATTGTGAAAATAAAAGTAGACATTCAAAGAACAAAATAAGCAAATATGTCATAATAATAAAATCTAAACAAAATACAAATATTACTTTTTTTAATTTTTTAATGATAATGATAATCGAGTAGCATCCACAGATTTTTACTCAAGTTAAATGAGTACAACATATATTCACTTTATTCATAAATCAACAATTAAATTACAATTTTTAGAGTGTATAATAAATATAATACATAGTTGGCTAATGTTACATATAATAAAGGCCTTTCATAATTTAACCTGCAATTTTTTTTGTTAAAATTATAATTATTAACCATTTTGCTAAAATTAAAATTAAGGAATTTAATAATATATTATTATAAAGGTTTAACATTTCGTTTAAGTACAATTATCACTACATATTATTACTGTTGTAAACTTGTAAAATGTACAACACGCATCTACGAACACAAACTTTCAACCAATTCAAGCTTTTTTGCACAATATAAGATAGCCTATGTCCTTCTCCAATGTCTAATCCAGAGGTTCACAACTTTTTTGCCTCATGGCACCCTTAGCCATTTTCTAAAAATTCAGAGGCATCCTATTGACAACTTCGGTTTTATTTAACAGTGCATAAGTATAAACAAAAGTAGTACGATGCAGATATAATATACTATGTACACATACTACATTTTATAAAACAAATTATCACATTGAATTAACTATATATTTTTATTTTTAATTATAATTGCATAAATAATATAATAAAAAATACATTCCAAATAATTTCACAGAACCCTAAATAAAGTTTGTGGCACCCCGGTTGGGAATCTCTGGTCTAATCTATCTCTGAACCAAATTTCATCAAAATCGGTTCAGTGGTTTAGACTTAAAAGCGTAACAGGCAAACAGAGTTAATTTCACATTTATATATTAGTAGGGATTATCAAAATTCACCTGTATATTTAGAATTTAGTATCAATATTTATTATATATTTACACCATAGGTATATATATAAAAAATTGATTATTAAGATTTAAACCAAAAGTATGAATATTGTCAATATTGTTTGTGTCACTGGAAAAATAAAAATACTTGATATGTTAAATATAAAAGTATACTAATTAAATAATTGAAATGGAAACTGCTTCTTATAGATCATAATATTAAGTCTCCACTGTATTATTATTAGATAGAATATTATTAAACAGTAATTTAGAATCAAATAAACAATTTTAGTAACATATTTACTAAAAAATATATAACAAATTATGCTTATTATAATCCCCCCTTTATTTAAAAAAAAAAAATATAAAAAAATATAACAATAATTTAATTATTTTTATTTAAAAAAATCAAATAACAGAAGAAATTTAAAGTTCTTTTATTATGAACATTTTTTAAAATCAATTTTCATCTAAATTATTTGATGTTTTATTTTTCCAGACATTTTTCTCAAAGCTTATTAGTAAAGACCGGATTTATATGTTTTTACATATCGTTACTGGGTCTATGCAGTCTTATGAGAGTAAAAAATGTGGACGATTCGTTCAATTCTGAGTTTGTAGAAAAAAGTTTTTTTTGCATATTTGAGAATATTTCATAGGTTAGAGAATATTAATTCCATTTAGCATATTTTAGAATATTTAGTTAATTGTGAGAAAAAATATTTATTTATTATTAATTTTAATATTCCAGTACCGATAAAATTGCTTTTGAACATATTTTACACTTTTTTTTTATCATTGTGAAAAAAAAACACATTATTATTTGTTAATTCTATAATAAAATTAAAATAATATTTCAAGTTTTTTTTTATTCTTCAGAAAGCAAGTATTTGCCATTGAATACACCAAAGGAATATTGTTTTTTTTTACACATATATTATTTACCTATATAGTAAATTATTATTTTGAATGTTGAGTGTTATTTTGGAATGTTGTAAAAATGCATATTAACGCGTATATTTATATTGATTGATTACTTTTGCATATTTTTAAGATTTTTAAGAGAATATAATGAGAATATTTGAAGGTTTTTTTTAGAGAATATTAGCATCATATTTAAGGTATTTTAAGAGAATATAAATCCGGTCTTTACTTATTAGGTTACTATTTTTTTGGTAATATCAACAAGTATGTCATCATTTTAAAATAAAGTTATATAAGCATTGATAGTATATTGGGTTTTCGTAAATATATTTTAATAGAATATGGTTACATCTTATAGCTAATGTTCATAAATACAATTCATTGAAAAACAACCAAAAAAATTGTATTGTCTACTTACATCTGGGGCTCATTTACTCCAAGTACTGGAGAGATTTCTGGAATTCCATTATCAATAGGATTATCATTCTCAATATTAAATTGATTTGTAATACTATAAAAAACAATAAATAATAATTAATAAGTATAATTACATAAAAGAATTAATAGACTACATTTGTTTAAATTATATGCTTATAACAAAAAAAAAAATATTATCAATATTGTATTAATTATGAGACATATAAATACACAATTAAAGGTACTAGTTTGTTATCGGGGCGCCAGTACGCCGCATAAAATTTATCTATCTGCCACTTTTGTTTGTTATCAACCCGCCATATGGTATGCCGTTATTGTTCGAACAATTATCGAATTTAGCTCAAGATAAAGATTTATTTTTTGTATAATGAGAAAACTAGTAACTACTGTTACCTTTAATAAAAGTATATATAAAACCAGGTGCACACGAATTGCGTACAAAAACAAGTAGACAGACCTTTTTGAACAAATTGCGTATTTTATTTATATTCTATAAATAGTATTCTGTCTTTTTGGTTTTCGTTGGTTTTTTAGAAGACACTCATTCAACATTATGGTATCGGTTTTCATGTTTCTTAAAACTTCTAAAAATGTATATGTTTAGATGAGGAGAATCAAAAATTTGTTAAATTTTAAATGAAAAGATAAACATCGGTGGTTTTTTGTAAGTTTGAACTTTTTTCTGTCCATAACTTAGAGGGAAATACATTGAATTATGTTACTATGTTATAATATAATATCTAATATATAATTATAATATCTTATAATATAGTGTCTCGCTTGTAATCCATAATTACAGGGAAATCAATATAGTCTCTAATATTTTTATTGAAAATATCTATAAATGTACAAACAGCTCACTAAAAATGAGTTATCATATAATAATATTATGTTAATGATAAATATTTAATTTATTATCAAAATTAAAAATAAACTTGAAAACCACTGATAATTTTAAAAAATTTGTTAAGTGAAAAAGTAACAACTTCGTAACACAAATTTTGTCCAGGATGCAATTCGTTCACCTGACTTGGTATGCAATTAGTGTGCACTGATAAGACCAGGCTCAATAATTTTGTCAGATTTTTGGAAAGCTACAAAAAATTTGCAGCAAATTTCTAACATAAGACTGTCAACCATAATAGTTATAATTTAATAGGGGCATCACACCTAAAACATCAAGGGGTTGTGAAGTTCTGCTACATGGGGAAATAAAAAGTGTTGTTACTTGTGGAATGAAGACATTTTCTAGAATCGTATTTGGCAGAATTTATGTGGAGAACACGTCTCGGAACAATATGCATTTAAAACTATCTTAAAGATATATCAGAGTTCTGGTTTCCATTCTAATTATGACAAAATATTATACGTTATATATTATATATTTAATTTATAATATTATAATACATTTATTTGTCTAACATATTATTATTAATAATATACATAATTTATTTATTAATTATATTGTTTATTTTATGTATGGCGGGGTGATAACAAACAAGAGTGGCGAGACAATAACAAACAAGTACCCTATTAAGTATACTATAATCGTGGACATGAGAAGTAGTGTGTGACCGTAGCGATCCTAGTGGTAAAATTGTCTAATGTGTTCTCAAAATTCTTAAACCAATTAGTGCACATTTCAAAAATATATATACAATACACAATATCGCAGGTTGAATATCATTGTTTATTTTACATTTTTATAATAAATAATTGTTATAAATTGTAAAAAGGGTAATATGTACTCGTTTAAATCATATAAATTATAGACAACCTACAGGTCGCAGTACATGGGCACATGCCACTTTTCATGACTATAGGTAGAGAATATAAATAAATAAATTTATTCAAGCATCATTACTACATAATTTCTTAAAAAAAAAGGTATAAAAATATTCTATTTTATGAAAACCAAATAAAGACTATTTGTTTAAATTCAAATTAAATTTATAAATACCATTAAACAAAACATAAATTCTATTTAGTTTATTATTAAAAATATAAATTTTTTATTTTATTTTAAGCAGATGATGTATCGATCCATTAAAAAAAAAAATCTTAATAATTCAATAATATTTCAACAAATACGAACCTATTGTGGTTATTAAGACCAATATATTGATCAAAATTTTGAGTTGAGCTTAGGTCTTCGTTATCATCATTCAACATTCTCATTACTTCATCAAACAAACCTTGCACATCAAACATATATTTAAAAATCTATAAAAAAAATAATAATATAAATTAAGTTCATTATACTTTATTAAATAACTATAATTGTATATTTGTATAATATTTATGATTAATAATGTGTTTAAAACTTTAATTTGATATTACCAAAATATGAATAGGTAGTCTCATAAATTTTTTAAATATTTTTTTGGCAGTTTCATTTGGTGGTAAATTTTTTACATTTCCAATCATCTGCTTTACATAATTTAATCGACACGAAGTTGTAAATCTGAAATTAACATCAACTTGCCCATAGCATACTCTACAAATATACTTAGGTGTATGAGCGTCAACAGTAAACTGTAAAAAGTAAAAAAATGGATTTTTTAAATGAAGTAGGTAGGAACTACATAATAACAATTTTATAATACAGTAAAAATAAATTTTTGGAATTGGATTATGTAAGTACAATTTGTATAAAATACTACCTAGTTTTTTTCGCATATAACCTATTCAATATAAATAATAAATTTGATAAGCATTTCATTATAATCAAATTATTATAATTTGATTATGAGTAAAATTATGTTTGATAAAAGAAAACAAATTGTAAAAATGTATACATTATCTAAGGTGGCGGGATTTGAATATCTGCCTGATAAAGAAGACAAAAGATAATATCAAAAGAAAACATCACCAAAAAATGTTAACTACCTTTTTTTGGACATAAAAAAAAAAACAAAATGTCTTAAGGTTTATGGATGGTTTATAATGGATTAGGAATAGTAGACAGTAGTAATGACCATAATCTAGCACTTCTGGTTTTGTATTGAGGTGGGTACAATTAGAAAAAAAAATACCATTATCTGACAAAGTAAAGAAGGAAGAATTCTGTTTGCATACATTTAAAGTTTTAGTAACTTATTTGCACACACACAAATTTTTATACTAGCGTTCAAATGATCCAAATGTAGAACTTTTTAGCATAAAATAAACAGAATAAACTATAGCAAGTCTACTGATAATCAAAAAAAAAAACTTACAAAAAAAACTGGCAACTCACATTTTGTTAACATCACACGTTCAACTAAAATACGCATATAAAAATATAAAATAATTCAAAACATGGCCATATTATCACTGGCAAAAGATATAACTTGATTAAACTCAATTCAATTTAATTAATATTTATATCTTATCAAAAATATTTAAGATAAATTGAATCATTATTTTAAACTAGGAACTGAAAATTACAATATTAGTCTAAATTAAGAATGAGTTTTAATTTTTCAAATTTTCCTCAAAATTTTCTGTTGTACACAAATGAGTAGTCAGTTTACAGATAAAAGATTATGTACTGTGTGTAAACAATACATATTACTGAGAATCTCCAGTCTACTTAGTTTTTGTTAAAAATAATAAGTTTGATTGTCTTGATTAAATAAAAAATAGGTAAGGAAATAGGTATTCAACTAGTAGATAACTAGATAAGTTACTAATAGTTTGGTGTTTTTTTTATTTACCTATACAAATATTGAACCCTTTTTAACAAAATTATAGGTATATAAAAAAAGTAAAAAATAAATAAATAGAATGGATTATACCAAAATTAATAATTTATACCTATTATGGTTTCAAATTAAATTTAAAGTAGTTTATTTACATTTATTAATTTGAACATATTATCTAGGCCAGTGGTTCTTAACCACCAGTCTGCGGACCAGCACCAGTCCACAATAAAAAACGGTACCGGTCCGTATAATATAATAATATTATATCTTCAGTATAGTAGTTAAATGAGCCAAAATCCAAAGGGGTCCGTAATCCCTAGATTCTAGGTGGTCCGCGAAACCAAAAAGGTTGAGAACCACTGATTTAGGCCACTAAAAATAACAGAAAAAATGAAATATTTTTAGGGATAAGACAGGGTAAGATAATAATACCTACTAATAGTATTTCAATATAAGAGGATTCCATAATATTCATTGGTGATAATTTACAAATATAAATAAAAGACATAATAATCACTCTATGACACTTGTTGACTCATAACAAACTTAAAATAATTTTGAAGGAATAAATTAAAAACTGAATAGTCTAACTCGAGGTCTAACTAGTTATTCTTAAGAGGACGCCAAAACCCGGAGTGTTGTTTCAGTTTTACAAGTATGTACATAGCAAATTTACGTTCAGCAGATCAAGTGTAGCTCCATTAGTTAAAATTTGGATTGAATCAACCTATTTTAACCTAGTTTAATGGTAAGAATATTATCTGTGTTTTTTACAATTATTCAGTTTTTAAGTGAGTAATGGGAATTTTAATTTACTATGTAAATTTTACTTTATTTTATTTTATTTTTTATTTATTTTATTAACAATCCCATACATTGGTACATAATTTTGAATCATTGTATTATTACCTATATCATAGAAAATAAAAGATATATTTGCAATTTAAAAAGACCATTAGGTGCCACGTGTATCACTATTATATATTAAAGGAGTGTTAAATTTTAATCCAATAATAGGTAGGGTATCATTGTATACGAAAAATGATTCTGAACAAAGATGATTTGTCAGTCTAGAATATAATTTCCAGTGGTTGGTGAAAAAGGTAGTTTATGTTTTAATGACCTGAATACCCCAAAATTGAAGTACTTTTATAATTATTGTAAGCTAAACTTATGGAAAATCGTGAATTAAATTTTCAACTCTTAGCTACTTTTACAAACAATTTTATGAATTATACCCCTTATTATACCTACAAAATAATTCGCAAAGATTCATGAATTTGACGAATTTTTGCCAATATTTGAACTTCAAATGCTAATAAAAAAAATTGTGTCTATGAATTCTTATAAGTTTTTAATCACTGTTGGAAAATGTTTATTTTTAACCTCTACAATGCACCAATGATATTCATTTTGCCATTGGAAACCAACCCCCAAAGTTTGAAATCGAAGCATAATTTTGGCTAATTATGCTGTACACACGAAAAAAAAAACAAACACCATTGTAAAATCTAGAGTAAAATCAATACAATCATCACTCTTTTTAGAATCTAATAGATACTATGATATAATTCTAGGTTTTAGTTTAAAGAAAAAATGTTAAAATTATTATATACAGGCAAAAGGACAAATTTTCTTGTCTAAAAAGGAGTACCTATTTATTATATTAATTAATAATTGATAATTATACATAGAAATATCCGAATATATATAGAAAATGTAATTAAAGCAGACAAGGAGAAAGGCCAAGACAACAGTAGAAAGACCAAGTCAAAAAAAACCTTAAGTTATTAGGAGTATTGAATGGAGAAGAACTGGTTCCACATTTCCACAAAGAGGAAGAATGTGGTCTAAACTCTAAATGGCCTAAAATAAGCTTAAAAAATTATATATAGGTAATAGATTAAATAAATGTATTGTGATATCAATTATAATGGGCAAAATGTTATGCTTAAGATCCATTATAATTAATTAACTACTTTATTAGTCAAGTACTATATTATATTGTATGTTATTACCTATTGGCAGGCATGTATACAAGGGGAGATTTTGCTGGTTCAAACCCCCCTCACAAAAATCAATATTTGTGTAGTTTATTTGTATCATCATTCATCGATAAATATTGATTATTGTAAATTTTTTTATGAACTCCCCCCCCCAAATTTTTTTTTGTGTACGTGCCTGCCTATTGGCTATTAGTTTATCCTATATTATACCTTTTATCATTATCAATATATACCAAGATACATGCTGTTATTCTAAAAAATACTTCTTACTTAATGTCTAAATAATAAGTGTGTTAATATAAAATATAACATAGGTAATAGGTATAACATAAAATAATATAATTAATTTAATATAATATAATACCTACAATTTAACCTGCCAAATAAATAATAACAAAAATATTTGAATATTTTCTAAATATCTTATCTTAATCATTAAGTAGGTAGGTACATACATATTTAATTAGGTATATTGATTTTTAGAATCAGATTAAGATATATAATATAATAAATTTACTTCTTAAATAATTATATAAGCTAAAAAGTAAGCAGGTAGGTATATGATTTAAGATGATTTTTTTTTATATATACAAAATCTTGTATAAAATATAATATATATATATATATATCTAACCTTTAATACCTTTAATTTAAAATATCTAATCGCTAACAATTAATAAAAAAGCAATAGGTAATAAATTACCTAGATATATAAAAATTACTTTTTTTTTAATATTATCAGGATATACTTCAAAATTTATTTAGTTATACCAATGATTGGTAGCAAATACAATTATATTATTTAATACTATAAAGTCCAAGCACTAGTTATAATCATAAAGGAATTATTTAAAATTAAATGTAAGGAATATTTTCTTTCTCTTATTAAAGAAACGCCTTTCTTAGTACAATAATAGTACCTATGAAAATTATTAGGTTCCTACTTGTGCGTTATAGAGACTACCACATATAATGGGTTATAACGACGCCGTGTCCCACTCTAATCTTGCATTTTGCGAGTGAATACTATTTCTAATTTTATTCAATTAGGGATAATTAGGGGCCAGCGTTGCCACTTGCTGGCTCAGACATTCAAAATGAAAATATCCCTCGATTTGCTATACAATACCACCTAAGGTAAGTCACAAGGTTAAAAAACAATGCCAATAATTTTGCTAACAACATTATCAATAAATATATTGACATTAGCTTTGGGTAGTTTTGTATTATTATAAACGTATTAAAAAGATGTGCATTGCACGCCATGCGTTCTACATCAAGGTAGTTCCGATAACACACAAGTACCTACCAATTAATTTGTACCAAAAAAATTGGTATAAAAATATATTAATATATGAGTAAAAACATGTATATTATAATGCTGAATAGTAGTAGGTAATACCTAATACTTATACCTACACTAATTTTATGAACTGAAATTAATCGTAAATCAGATTGAAAAAGAAACAGACACAAAACACAAGTGAACTTTGTTTAAGAATAAATGGTATAGGTATGTACACAACAGGACATTGATGCAAAATTTTAAACAGCTGTGAACACTAAGGGACAGATGACAGTGTAAGTACACAAAATGATAATCATTATAATTACAATAAAAGTAGGTACTAATAATAAGAAATACCAAATATGTCAATTATAAGCACTTACTAAGACTGACAGACCACCGAGTATTTTTTTGTTAATTTCTTTATCCATTGACTCATCTGACGATAAATTGATGACGACGTTCTCGTCGTGATACATGCGAAGGCATAATTGGCAGTTATAAACGTCGTTGTCCATGATGGAATAATGGCTGTGGTAGAGTGGCGACGTTCAGTTTCACACACACACACAGGATCGACGACACACGACACGCACAGGTCTAGAAGTCGGACACCGAGAACGACAGAAACGACGCCACGGGAAATATGGTCGGATGACGCAATGATCAACAAAGAAGCGGGAATCTGGTAGTTTGGATGGAATAGTTCGAGACCGATAATGAAGAACGTCTTCACAAACACCGGAGTAGAAATATTATTATTGAGACAAAGCACTGAAACTTGAAAGCACACTTTTCGACGAGAAAATATGAAAAACTCTAAAATATCGCAATTATTCGATGACGACTCGTACGCGATATTACATTAACGCCGCAGTCCAGCGTCCTTAGTTTGCGCGCAATACAACGAATCACGCGAAAAGAAACTAGAAAAAATCATTTTACACGATACGGTAACGGCAGATGCATATTAGTCGCTGTTATCAATATGGCGCCGGCGGTTGTATTTCGTCTGATAGTCGTTACCTCCGTCCTCCAAAGATATTGTACACGAACCGTACCTGTCGCCCGAAATTGCCCTCTGTGTACGACAACACGTGAATGATCAACAATTAATGTGTTAAATAAGCCACAGCACTCCGAGCCGCAAAAATTGCAGAATAACGACGGTATATTTTTTGTAACACAGACATACGACTTAGTCCAGATCCGTTTTTGAGCCCGAATAGTCGGAATTCGTCAAGCAACGTGTCGTCCTCTGGGAGATTACAACTCGGCGTTTATTGATCTGTGAACACAACAACTAACAAGTGACATGGTATAACAAGAGCGGTTAAAGTAGGTTACCACGCCACGTCGCTCCGTCTCTAAATGACGTAATACCTACGTGAAACCCTTTGTTCATTGTAAAGTAAAGCCGTACTGTGTCCGTATTGCGCGTAATGCCGTTGTCTGCATTATTCCACGAAACAAACAAAAATTGTTTGTAAAATTAGATTAAATTTTAAAAACCGTTGTTTTTAGGAACCAAACAAATGAAAATGTATGATTTTAAATTTTAATTATTTCAGTATGAGAAGCTGATGTTTATTTACAGCGTGTAGCGTAGGAGCTCAATCTAAAATTCCTAGAAAAAAAATTATACACTATTATCTTTTAAAATAAAAGAAATAGTTAACTACCTACCTAACTCATTAATCATTCAGTGGCATATTTACTATTTACGATTTCTATGAAGCGGGAGATATTACTTAGCTATTATAGGTGCCAATGTTAAAACAAATAGTTTCCTAAAAATCTACTTTTGGCAAAATATATGTTGTGAAGTAGTTCTAGACTTTTAGACACATAATATTATAGCATAAGACTGTTCTGAGTGATATATGCCTATTTAGCATAAACAAACATACTTATGTTACCCCCCTTAATGTAATAAACGCATTTGATTTCCCATTTAAAAATTGTTAACAACTTAACAAGACAAGCTGTTTGTTTTATCAATAGATACAGATAGATAAAGCATTACAAGTCATTGATTTAATAGGTAGGTACCTACCTAAAATATTTTTGAGGAATTGTAAATTTGTTTCTCTCCTCTGGTACTTTTCCAGATATATGGAAAACCAGTTTCATTCGGCCTATTCCTAAACCGTCCTCTGATTTTTCTAATATTTCTAATTGCCGTCCAATATCACTACTTTTTGTTATTCCTAAAGTGTTCGAATCTTTGTCTGCTAATAAAATCATATTTGATTTAAAGAATATCAATAATATCATAATAGATGACCAGCATAGCTTCAGACGTAGTAAAATTACTATTACCATTGATTATAAATACTATTTATAATCAATGCTATTACTAATTTACTTCATTTTTAAACTTTGTCAACTCCCTAGTCGCCCTATCAGATGAATCCAATGTCGTCATGTCGGTATTATATACATCGATTTCACTAAAGCATTTGATAAAATTAATCATTAAATCTTATTCGTTAAATTAAAACAAATTGGAATTTATGACCCTTTTCTTTAATGACTTAAGTAGATTCTTTATTGAGATTCGTTATCAAATATTTGCTTATAAAGATTTCTAGTCTACTCTGTTATATGTTTCATCAAGTGTTCCTCAAGGTTTATATCTAGCATCCATTTTATTTTTGATTTTTATTAATGATATAGGTACCTAACTGTAGCTGTAATGGCTCAGCCGAAGGTACCTAACTTGCTAAAATAGTTAAGAGTTCTATATCTATTTCTATACAAACGTTTTTCAATGATATAAAAATTCACTTCGTTCAGAATCTAAAAGTTAACTGCATACTTGAAGCTGAATTGTTCAATTTAACTTAAATACTCTTTATACATGGTGTATAAATAATAACTTCACTCTGAGCATAAAAAATTTAAGATAATGAGATTCGCTAGAGCTAGAGCAGTTACTAAATTTGAATAGGTACTAATATCAACGAACTAATGCTTTAATCAGCTATGGGTAATGTTTAAGACCCATCTGGCCATCTAAGTATTTTGTTCGATTCTAAACTTAAATTTGATTTCACATTAATAATATTGTTATTAGATCCAACAAAATGTTAGGTTTCATTATTCGTAATTGTACTGACTTTTCTAAAAAACACCTATTAAGATCCATATATTGTTCACCGGTACATGTATGTGAAATGTGAATATGGCTCAATTATTTGGTCACCATACCTATAAATTGAAATTGTAAAAAGTACATTAAAAATTTATACTCTTCCTTTCATACAAATGCTCCATTTCTAGGGATCCACACTCTTCATAGTTTATACACTCCTCTCTTGTCTTGTTGTCTATTCCTTAACCTTAGAACAATGAAACATCGTCGATTACACGATTAGACTTATACTTTGCGTACAAACATTTTCCCGGAATAGTTGATTGTCCAGATTTCTTGTATCATTTTTTCTTTCATGTTCTTTCACATATCAACATATTTTTAACCAAAAATGAATTTTATATGATTATGGAAATAACCATCTTGCACTCTGTGTCGGACTTCAGTCTTATGTAATTTTGTGAAGACTCTTAATAGATAACCGATACTTAAAATTAGTTAATGTTAGTTACAAAAACCTTATTGCAATTTTACAACACTAAAAATGTTTGGTATGGTGTTGCGTGCCAATATCAGAATCGAATCCAAGTGTTATTTAAAACGAATAAATACAACTTAATAATGAGTAATGTCTTTACTACGTATAAACAAAATACATGTAACTAATAAAATGAGTGGCTGAGTGTCATGAAAGTGCTCTGGTGTTGATAGCTTTGGTACATCTGCCGTTGCTGGTCTTCGGGCTCC
>VUJU01001573.1:18796-32538 GCA_009835225.1 Aphis craccivora | reverse complement strand
GGACCCGTATTTGATAATGTGCAATAACACTATTTAATGATTATAATATAAAGATGTGTTTTCGGAGACTAGGTGACTACACTCATAGTTGCATTCTTATTGCAATAAAACAATTTGTGAGCTTACTATCCCGACACGTTTCATGGTCATATATAGTATAGAATATGCATCTCCTCGACACGAGGCAGGGTCATACTAATCTAACCTTGATATCTCGTAGATATCTATTATAGATATCTCGTAGCCCATAACAATGGAAATGTTTATCTTAAATATAACTTATTAGACAAATTATATAATATTATTTAGAATGATCGTTTTATTTATGTTGGATGGCTACATTGTACTTTAAAAACGACAAAATTGAATAGGTTTTAGAAAAGAAATGAACATTGTTCACTTCATTTTAAATAAATACTTTGTATTTTATTCTAAGTGTTTACTTAGGTGTTGAGTATTTATCATTTTACTTTAAATGTTGACACATTTGTTAGATATTAATCATAAACATTCGGCTATAACTATTTTTGCTAAATATATAGGTTGGATAATAAGTCACAAAAATGTTTTCTTTAATGAAGCAAAAACTGACGTACCGAAAAAAAAATCAAAATAAATGAAACCAAGCTTTTTACTAGTTTTTGACCAAATCAATTTTTTTTTTATGGTTTTAATTCAAAAACTAATCACTGTAAATACTTGAAATTTTTACAAAATGTTGTGTTAGTGTTATCTTCATACAGTTAAATTTTCAAAAAAATTTGACTTTTTTTGAGTTATAAATAGACTGCTGAAATTATCGGTTTTTATGAGAATCTTTTCCCCCTATCAAAATACTTGAAAAGTTAATGCAAAGTTTCTCATAAGTTATTCTTATAGTAATTAAAAAATTATAAGAAAACATAGGCACAGTTTTTTTTTAATTAGCATATGAAGTTTAAATATTTCCTGAATATTAATTATTGCATATATATGCAAATTATTTTGTAGGTATAATTCATAAAAAATGTTGTATAAGTAGCTAAGAGTTGAAAATTTAATACAAGGTTTTTCATAAGTTTAGCTTATAATAATTATAAAATAACTTAAATTTTGATGTATTCAGGCCATTAAAACATAAACCACCTTTTTCACCAACCACCGAAAATTATATCCTAGGCTGACAAATCATCTTCATTCAAAATCTTTTTTCGTATACAATGATAACTATCATTGGATTCAAATTTAACACTCCTATAATATCCACGAGGCACCTAATGTACAGCAGAGCGGTACCCACTTACCCGCTTTTTTTATTAATGATTTACGTTTATATGTTTCGTATATATTATATAGTTCGTAAATGCCTTGACAAAAACACGTTAGAAGGATCAAATAAATTAAATTATAAATGCTTGGGCGTTCTACCTATTAATTTACTTTACAAAAAATTCGCGATCATGTTTCTTATTAAAAATACTCCTATAAATGACATTGTATTTTCAAAACGTAATAGAACACATGACATCTCAAATAATTACACTAAAAAAACTATTGGGCAAAGATTCGTTGTTTATTTAGGTCCTACTTTCTTCAATGCAATGCCTTTCGCTATCAAGAAAACTATAATATCAAATCCCAAATCTAATCATAAATTAATAATCTACAATTGGCTTCTACAAGAAATATAATCTCTAGCTTTTAAGGAATGTCTAAATTGTATGTATGTATAGAGTATGTTATTAATTTCATTATTTTTGTACTTCCTCTTTTATGTTTAATTAAATGTCGAATGTAGATTTAATCAATATGCTGCTGTAATTAGTAATTAATATATGTATATATAATTTAAATTGTAACATGTAACTCTCTACTACCAACTCAAGCTCTGCTTAAAGGTAGTAGATATAACAATGTTTTTTGTTTATTTAATAAAAAAAAAAAAAAAATATGTTGTACAAGGGCACTCTACGGTAATAACGGTAATAAATACTATTTTTGGTAAAGCGAGGTTTTATGGAACAAATACAGTTAAGTCCTCTCTCGTTAATTTGATTTTTTTTTATCGAAACTTATATAACTAAACTGCATTAATACCAAAAAACGCGAAATTGGTAACTTCCAAAGTCCATAACTTTGAAACTAAGTCCGAGCTACAAATTCTGATTCTACCATCGTTCTTAATTCTTCGAGTTACTTAATTTTCGATAAAAAAAAATCAAATTGGTGAGAGGGCACTAAACTGCATTTATGTTCCAGTAGTCGGTACACTTCATAGGTAATATTTAACCATATAAGTGTGTATCACCTAGATTTCATTACGAAAATATTTATTTATACAGTTTATACAGGCCCTATTGGCGTATTATTGCAAATGAGAGCATATATATTTTTTCTGTTTTTTCCTCCGTTGATAACTTAAAGAAATTGTATAACAATCTGAAAACTTACTTGACTAATTCAATTATTAACTGACAAATGACACATCACTTTTCTTAGCAGTTTAAATATTAGTAATTAATTTCTACATATCTAACTCAAAAGTTTCCGAGGTAGTGAGAAATATCGTTTATCCGTTATCGATCCATTATAGTAATAGTATCCTAAAAGTGTATCTCTGAAAAATAGTAAACCAGTAAGGTATTCATAAGTTTTATATAAAGTATTATTTGATATTTCTGATGATAATGTTCAACATACACATTCCTATAGAGTATAGAGGACAAAAGCGTCATCTCTTGTTCGATACCTAACAATAATCTAGATAAATGTTCTTGTAAATAAATAAATATCTTGTAAGTAGCGGAAGGTAACAACATACTGTACTTCTTATCTTCGCTTAAATATGCTCAATTAAGTTTTACGTATACAAACGGTTTCCCTGCAAATTCTAAACATTAGAATTCTGGTCTAATCTTTTGCTAAACTTAAAGTAATTTTTGTTAAAACTATTGCATTATATGTATAAGTATCAAAAGACTAATACACATTGCAGGTAACAGGTATTAAATCCAGTGGATTCATTTTAAAATAGGTAATTAAATAATTATTATGAGAAGTTGAAAAATTAGCTTATAATCACTTCTCCGAAATCCTAGATCAACATTACTAACCTTATAAAAAATACCAGTTTTGTTATATTTGATAATTCCTATTCCCAAACCCAATTTACCGAGAAGTGACAATAATACTAATGAAAGCTTATATGAGAATTATGTAGTGGCATATTTATAGGGTTTCTTTGGGGTACGACGGTACCTATATGACTACCTACTAATACCCAACTATAACCACGTAAATAAAAGGTGGTTGTCAGCAAGGGGGGATATATCTTCCTAATTTATTCTCGTAAATGCACCAATGGAATGATGTTAATATCGATTATATTAAGGTTCAAATGTTCAGTGTTTAAAATCAGTGGTCGCCAAATAGTCGTTCACGATCGACTAGTTGATCTTTCTAGGAATATAGGTCGATTGTTAGAAAAAATAATTTTACTGATCGGGTAATGATTAATCGGATAATGTGGAACTTGCAGGAAACCAATGCCATTTATCATATAAATAAATTTAATTACTTATTTTCGTATAAATTATTATAAATATTAACAACATAATATTATTATATTTAAAATATATTATGCACAAATTGTACTGGGAAAATCGGTGCAGTGATTATTAATTAATGATTAATGATAATTGAAATATAATAATATTGGTCATTTAGTCACCTTCTACAATGGCAAAATACTATATGAATGGCAATTTGTTAAAAGGGAACCATGTACATTTTCAACTACTTTTTAGGAGAAACAAAAAACAGTCTTCCTTTATTTCAATAGCCTATACCTATACCATAAACATAGGTACCTTTTAACAAGCTATGAAATATTTCATAATAATTTTGCACAGACTAGATGATACGAAATAGGTACTTTTAACACAAAAATATATTTTTACATAAGAGGATGAATAATATACAACAAAACTGTTTTTGTCTAAAATGTAACTTGGGTCCCTTTTAACAAATTGCCATTCATATATATTATTACAGGACACTAGCATACAAAAACTGGGGAGTTGGTTATCATTGGTCCCCGAAATTGTTAAAATAATTGCCTATTTTACTCCTTGAAATTTGTATGAAAACAAATTAATTAGTAGGCAACGCCAAAATTTATAATACCACAAAAATACAATATTGAATAATTTGAATATATGATTATAATTTAATTTTAATTAGGTATATCTAATTTAATAATTGTAATTCAAAACATAATAGTACTTACATATTTTACTTTTTCATAATAATTATACAACACATTACACAAACTAAAATGTGAAATGATGATATTAGTGTATAAAACAAATAATAATAATTTATCATTTTTAATGAACATTGTACTCAAACATGAATATCCTACTTTTTTCAACTTTTATACATAATATATTTGTTTATTATTAATAATTAATTGTTTGTTAATTGTTTATTTATACATACATATTTTAGATTTTTTTTTAACATTTATACTGATTTAATAAATCATTGCACTTCTTCACAAAGCTATTAATAGGTAGGTACCTACTTACGTTTAAAAATGTATCTAAAAATTGTGTACCTATTATAGTCTTTGCATTATACCTAGAGAGTATCTTTTACAAACATGGCTTATTATTAATGTAAGATCCTTTTTTTAATTAATTTTTTTTTTTAGAACAAGGTTTTCAATGTTTGCATGAAAGAGTATTTTATGTTTAGTGAACTCCAATGTTTTGGTAAGTATCCAATAGGATAAAGTAAACTACAGCCTTCATATTTGTTTATACCAATGTGTGTATTATCAAGATCATTGATCAAATTGTGTATTAGTCTCCTTATTTTTTGTGGCCTGTTTTTTAATACATGTTTATGATACATTTGACTACAAAACCAACCAGCTACATTTGCAGTTCATCTTTCATTAAAATATTAAATATTTCTTCTGATTCTTTATTTGATCAATCTAATGTAATAATTGAAGTTTTTGTGTCTTTTGTTAGAGCCAAAAATTCAGAAGCATTGGTATTTTTTTGCAGTTGGCATTATTTGAAGGACTTTTAAGCATATTACACATATTCAAACGGATTGCTGATTGATTTTTTGATATATCCAGCGTTAAGCTGTTACCCAGTGGCTTGTTTAAAGGGTTGGCCTGCAACTAGTCCTGGGCCTCCCCAATTTTTATTTGGCAGTTTGATTTTTTTTATCACAAGTAAAAATTTTATTATTAATATTATTAATATTTATTATTGCATATTATTATTATAATAATGTCAAAATTGCGAAAATTTACAAGTAATTTTGTAGTTGAAAATTCATAAAATTGTTTGTATTTATTATATCTTAGATTAAAAAATTCAATATTAACTTATCCATAAGTTTTCTATGGATATAAAGAAAACTCGAAACCTTATTATAGGAAAAAATTTATGAGCGTTTGAATTTTAAATTTTTACGAAATTGCGTAAGGCGTAACGATAACAATTTATCCTAAAACGACTCAATTTTTTTTGTTATTCAAAAAGTATAAGTTGTAATAGTTACTAGACTACAAAACAAAATGGGCCTACCCAATTATTTTGTGCTGGACACACTACTGTTGTTACCTCCTTAAGCTCTTAAAACTGAAAATAGAGATGCAATAGAATCTTGGGTCAAGTGTCTCATTAATATAAGTATTCAATATCATAATTTTCATTTAATTCTTTAAACAACATTTGTACACAAATATTTTCTTGCCACCATATTATACAAGGTGGTAAAAATATTTTAGCTCCTTTGAAAAAATCCCAATGTAAAGAGTTTTTAGTTAACAGTCTTTTAAGAATAATTAGCTCATTTCATTGTATGCTATTAAAAACATCAAACAGGTCATTAAAAATTTTAACAAATTTGTCTGTTTATGCTGCTTTAGCTTATAATTAATTGAATAATACCGAAGTCAAAATATCAGCACTCACCAAATTCCTTAAAATTTAGATTGCTAGACATACCTAGCTGCTTTTATGAAAAAGGGGGTAGGTACATCCAAATTATATTTTTTAAAACTTGCTTGCCTATCTTGGTTTATTATTGCAATCAACTTTATAAAAATCTTCTATATCTCTCCAACTATATAGGTAATTCATTCGCATTTTCAAAAGTATATTTTTTTAAAATTGTTTCTCACCAATTGTAAATGTGGAGAATCATTCATAAAAACTACATTTTCATTGTTGTATGTTACTTGTATGAGGTTTTTCTTTTGGAACATTAAATAATTTTCTTATTTTAAGATTATTAGATCCTTGATCGCAAATAATCACTTTTGGAATAATAAAACCCATATTCATTTAATTTTATTATAGGTAGTATATGCACTTGAGTCAATCTCCTGTAATTGAACCATTTTCTATAAAGAATCCAAGTATTTGTTTCTAAGATTATGTAACTCTATTAACTCTTAACTATTATAATCAACATCTGGATTTAAAATTTTAAAATCTCCATAAATATCAGATCCAAAATCTTCATATCCATAAAATTATCATTTTGAGAATTATAGGTTATCAATTGTTTTAATGACATCTCATCAATAATTGTTGATACCAATTTTTCTCTTAAAGGAGCAGTTTGAAAATTTAGTTTTAAAATATTTAATATATTTTGATTTATACCACAAGAAACATCCAAACCTTTCAACCAACTTCTAAGAAATTGTACGTTGGGTAAGTAAAGGACATTTTTCATGAAACAATAGGCAACAAGTGGTTGATAATATAAACCAAGGGCCAACAATTTCTCAATTTCTTGGTAGGTATTTCAATCCACGTTTTTCAATTGTCTTAGTCGAAATTAAGATTTAGCTATTAGGTATGTTGATTCTTAAAAAATTATTTCTTTTTGAATTACTGCTTTCAAGTTTTAATATGTTATTTATATCCCTCAACATAATGGAGAACAGGATCTCATCATCAAATATTTCAAAGGCAGTCCTAAAATTATTAATTCAAAAAACTAACTTCAATTCACAATATATTCAACTACTACTATCAAAATGTAACAGGCTTAAATACTAAACTTAATTTATTAAAAACCAATACAGATTTTTTAAATTTTAACATTTTAGCTTTTACTGAAACCTGGTTACATAATAATGTTAGTTCATTTGAACTTGGATTCATAAATTATGAATTTATAAATGTGATCAATCTTTTGTTTTTAGCTCATCGACCAGTGTCTTAAGAGCAGTTAATAAAAAATGTTTAATATAAAAATTGTATATCGATTCCAATAAATGTAATTTCTGGAGTTCTTCAAGGCAATCACCCTTGAATTACCTTTTCCCTCTCCTATTTAATTTATTTATAAATGATGTGGTGTCCGGACAATGTAAAAATATTCAAATCAATAACTTCCCTCAATGATATGAAACTCTTTCAAAGTGATTTATCTTCATTTAACAAATGGTGCATTTTAAATGGCCTTTCATTGAATATCGACAAATGCCAACTTGTAACTTACTCCAAAAAGCACAATCCCTCTCATTTTAATTATCGTATATCTGACATCAATTTACATCATTCACCCTTGATTAAGGATTTAGGAATTGTATTTGATTCTAAATTATTATTCAATGCTTATGTATTAGAGATGAATTAACACATAATTTTTTTATTTCTACAGAGACATTGATAATTTTGTAAAAAATGATTTTAAAATATTTGAATAAAAATAATTAAACAGTAAATTAGATACCTGCATCAAAAAAAAAAAAAAAAAATTAGTTATAAATCAACTGATTTATTACAAACTTTTACTATTTTATAGCAGCTTTCAGTGATCAACTCAATAGGTAACATTATATATACGAGTACTAATCTATGAATAAATACATATTATTATGTACAATGCACATGAGATAGTTGTTGGTTAAAAAAAAAAATTAAAATAATAAATTAATAAATAATTATATAAATAATAATAATAATAATTAAATAATAATATATTATATTATATTATATTATTATATTTATTAATATAATAATTATTTATATTAATCAATTTTATTAATTAATTAGTTTTTTTTTTATTTATAAAAATATTTTATAAATCTTGGAACTTGAGGGTTCATGGTCAAGTGGTTATAATCTGGCCAACATTATTTACAATATTAATATTATACACACAACATGAATACCACTAGAGACACAATACAATAATAATAACTCAAACCATTGGGTGTTTCATCATTATTATTTAAACAATCTGAACCAAATAGTGAACGGTTTAATTTTTTTATGCCAATTAATTCATTCTGTTGTATTATATATTTTATTGTCCACTGTAAAAATATTTGTTGCTTGTCGCTTTGGACTATGACTAAAAGATTTGAATTTTTTAAACATGTGCATTGGACTGCATTTTGTTAGTTTTTTTTAATTCCAACAAAAACCAAGAGGCATTTTTAATTTACCAATTAACCTATTGGTAAATTATTCAATATTTACATAAAATGGAAATAACTGTTTCGACTTAGGGTTTTTTCTTTTTACTGTTTTTTTTACTACTTCTTGTACCGTGTCAATACTGCACGATTCAATAGAAATACTATTATTATTTTCAACCACATACTTAGACTGAGTAGACTCCTGATATTTTTTTTTTCACATAGCTCGCGCCTTTTGGAGTTTAGTTACCATTTTAAATGTAGACAAAACACAAGTCACGCCTAACGTGGGACGAAAATTGCAATTTTAAGCCACGTGGACGTGGTGCACTATTAGAATTATAATAATAATAATAAAATGTTCAAAGACGAATAATCCAGACGGCCAATTGGCAAACTTAAATTATGTTTCTGATACCACGTGCATTGAATAATGTAGACAAATTACAAAAGACAAAAAGCTCGTACGCCGAACGCGAGACGAACAACGAAAAATAAAAACCGTTAAACACATAACGGAATGCACCGATTGCACATTAGCACCGCTTATCGATAGGCGAGAACGTGAACGTGAACCAGTGAAGTAGTGAACCATGTTCGTGTGTTAGTGTGTTGTATGTGTCTAGCGACGGGGGAAAGTAATAGTAGTGGGAGAAGTACGCCGCCGTCGCAAGAATCCCCATCACCCGTCCCCGGCCCCATGACGCGTTTAATACGGCAGCCGGCGGCGAAAACAATATAAAATGTTCACTCAAATATCCACAGTTTTTTGCTCATAACTAAAATATTATTCAACCGATTCCATTGAAAATTATAAAAGCACGTAGCCTATGTATTTCTCGATCGATTATAACCTAACCTAACCCCATTGGTCCATTTATTAGACCTACAGCCTTTAAATAAAAAATACCGAAATATTAACACGTATTAAATGGGAATGTTTAGGTTTCTGTATATATACACGGTCGAGTGCTTCGCCTTTTTTTTTTTTTACTTAGCTCGCGACACTACTGTGTCGCTGGATCTCTAATGATAGGTCTGAAAAACAATAAGTTCTTGTCAATAGATTTAATATTAGAATATATAGATAATTTGTATACTATTAACATATTTATATATTATGTCTGCCTATGTTGGCTATATAATCATCCTTCATAAAGTGAATTGAACAAATCGAATAACTTTTTGACAAATCTAAGGGTCCACATGTTTCTAATAATATAATATTTTATTTTTTTTTAGGGCAATTCCGTCCATTTTTTGACAACTATAAAATATATAATTAGGTTACCAAAGTTTAATATAATCATTTTTTTATACATACAACTTCATAAATAACTTGATTATTTAGGCGCATAATGTACCTACATGTTTAAATCTTTCGGGAATTTTTGAAGTGAAATCGTGGAAACTGGAAGGTGATTTCATATCATAAGCTTTACAGTTAGACTGCACCGAATATTTTTGATACCATTATTACTGTGTATTTCATTATTTTAACATTTATTACTACTATTAGAATTAACATTATTGTAAGTATTTCCAATATTATGGACTAAGAAACTTAATAATAATATTTATGATGAAAAATAAACAATATTATATTATGTAAATATAGGTACTAGGTAGGTAGTAATAATAAATAATAAATAATGAACAGTAAAAAAAAAAAAACCGGGAATTTATACTAGATTAAGGAGTAAAATAGGCAACTATAATAACAATATCGAGGTCATTATAAATATTATCATTGATTATAATAAAATAAAAAAAAAAAAATTAAATAATAAATAAACTATAATAATATATTATATATTATATACTATATATAATCAATGATATTATGATAATAATAATTTTTCACCACTATTTTAGTCTTGGACCATAATACAATCACAGATATCTATATAATACTATAATAATAATATAATATAAATATCTGTGAATACAATATGGATGGAGCCATGGCATAAAGATTACACATAATGTCGATGATGCACTTGTTAGCGATGAGTCACCAGTTAATATGTGGCTTCTACTACGCATGCGCAAGCGACTAGTCACAAATTTATCTCTGCTTGTTTATTCCTATAATAATTAATATATTCATTATGATCATACATAATAGAACTATAGAAGAATCTATGATTATGATATTATATAACAGGGGTGGCCAGCGAGAAGAGACTCGAGAGCCACCAAATGTATTAATAAATGTGGAAGAGCCAAAATATAAAAAAGGTCATATTATTATGTACATAAATTCATATTAAAAATGTTTTTTGTTACGATACGATACGATGCGAACTGCATAAGTCTATATTATGGCGAGTTGCATGCGGCTGGCGAGACGCGGTTTGGTCACCCATGTTATATAATATATCATTATTGGGAAAAATGTGCGACAAGTCGCTAGCGCATTCGCCGTAGTATAGGCTACATAACTCGCGACTTGTCGCTAACATGTACATCAGGGGCGGCCAAACTTTTTTTGGTCACGATCTACTAAACATATTATATTTCACCCATTGAAATGACTTCACCTTTGAGGATCTACTTCCATAGAAAAATTTTTTATTATTGAATAACTATAATTATTAAGAAACATATAGGGCGCGTGGCCCTAAAAATAAGTTCTAACATGATATACTTTGAAATTTTCCGCGATCAACCGGTCGCTCGTGATCGACTGTTTGGCCGCCCCTGATGTACATCAAAATATTGAGTTGTGAATCCATCAATTGTATATGATCTAAGATTTTAGTATGGTGCAGCGTCGGTGTCCTGTATTATCGTATACAGGCCACAGGGTGTATCTTATGTTGTGCGCGAGTTTTTTTTTTTGATGATTATGGATTGATAACTTGTGATTTAAAAAAAGAAGAAAAAAGGCGTGTTTCTTTATTTTAAACTGCCAATTTTTGTATAACAATTTTAAAATTTTTAAGCAAACAGTTGTACCAATATCAATATCAACTTTTTTTTTTCAAATGATAACAACAATTTTTTAATGCAATTCCACACCTTTTTATAAACTTAAATTGAAAATCTTATCAGACAAGCAAAAAAATATAGTAAATATTTTTTGGGATAATTGCTTACAAAACTCTTGGACGTATTTTAACATACAATTATAAAATAAGTAAGGTATTTACTTACTATCTTACTATTTTTGTATGATCATAATAAATCGCTTAATTTAGATATTGTTTCCATAGTTATTTTGTTTATTTAAAATAGTTTAAATTTGGATACTTAATTATGCAGGTAATGATTATTGTAGTACCTATTCGATTATTATTATAACATTGGAATTTTTTAATTAACACAGGTTGTATATGTCAGATACCTACCTGCCTATAATTGATTTTGTGTATTTCATAAGATTTTCAAATTAAGTTTATAAAAAGGTGTGGAATTGTATTAAAAGATAGTTAAAAAAATGTATTTGCGGTTGGTCAATGTAATGTACTAGTATTAATTGTCGAAATGGGTATATAGAGCGCCCTCTATTGGTTTGTATTCGTCTGAAGTCACTGTTTTGGTATTTTACTAAATACGTAATATTTTATATTTTTATACGTAGAACAATGACAAAACATAAATATTTTTGTTTTTAATTGTTTTTGCTTTTTATTAATAAACTTATATATTCATCAGTCTTCCTATGTAAAAATAAATATTTATTCATTATTATTTTGTATTTTGCTATTTCTTTATACTTATTTCAATTAATTTTGGTTTTTGAATACCTATAGTGTAATATTTTAGTAACAAATATTAACAATTAGATACTTACCTATAAACTAACAACACGTATCGCCACTAACAACATTATTCATGTTAGATAATGTGCTCTTGTTTTGTATTTTGATTTAATATATATTATATTTGTAAGACGCTAACATAATATTAATATAACATTACTATAATATTAGAAATTTTCAATTAATTATTTATTAAATACCAATTAAATAGTTATTTATATCAAAAGACGAGAATTATTGAAATTTTTTTTTGTATAACAGTATACAACTTTTGAAAAATAAATACATTCTTAACTTGTTATAATAAAATAAGTCTGGAAGGCTGAAAAGTGATAATTGTTTGATACGTATAAAATATAAATCTTCATATTTTTTTGTTTTAACCAGGGTCTTTAATTTTTGAAGTTTTTTCTACTATTTTTTCTAATCAGTAGGTAGTATCAGAATAAAACATTTGTATATTATCAGTAATACACCGCCCAGTACACAAAGTTTGGTGTATCGAATTAGTTTGATAACTTCTAGTTTATTAATTAATACTGGAATATTTATATCTAACAGTGGTTCATGATCACGTCGAAACGACTACAAAGGGGGCTTATCAAGTATCAACTAAGCATTTCACAATTAACACTGAAAGAAGTTTTTTGTCACAGTGTACAACTTTTTTTTTATTTTGCTAAATTATATAATTACTATTTCTTTTTGCAAAATTGTATACAATGACATGCCTACCTAAGTTTATTGTTAGTCCGTTCGGGATGTCTTTTATAAATATCCTATCCAGTGATCATCAAGTATTCGTAATATTATGACATCGATGTAATTCCAATTTTTTTTTTAATCTACTCAACTTTGTCCAATCAATTCAAAAATATGCCAAATTTTTAGATTTTGAACGAAGTGATGAATGTATTGATTTTACAATGTTGTGTGTTTTTTTTTGTTTTTTGTCTGTCTACAGCATAACTAGTCGAAATAATCCTCCAATTTCAAACTATGGGGGTGGTTTCCGATGTAAAAGTGAATATCCTTGATGCATTATAGAGGTCAAAAGTAAACATTTTCCAACAGTTTTCAAAAAAATCGAGAAAAACAAAAAAACGGAAAACGGGAATTTTTACGCGAAACCAGTTTTAGACAAAATCGATTTTTTTATATGGTTTTAATTCAAAAACTAATCACTGTAAATACTTGAAATTTTCACAAAATGTTGTGTTAGTGTTATCTATATACAGTTAATTTTTCAAAATTTTTTGACATTTATTTATAGACCACTGAAATTTTCGATTTTTATGAGATTTTTTTTTGAAGTGTCGATAAAAAAATTTTGGATGACCAAAAATTTTGATAATTTAATACAAGGTTCCTTATGAGTTGTTCTTATTGTAACTAAAAAAAATTAAAAATCGTTAGTCACAACTTTTTTTTATAAGCGTTTATAGTTCAAATTTTTACGAAATCTGTCGAAAACGCGAAAATTTGCAAGTAATTTTGAAGTTGAAAAATCATAAAATGTTTGTGTTTAT